>JAGSMR010000052.1:742500-850000 GCA_029286605.1 Sericinus montela
GAATTCGAGTTGAGTGCCGAATTAGATCCTCAGGTGATAGGCTCGTATCAATGAATTTTCAAAACTTATGTTTGATTTATATCATTAGCTTGGGGATACAGACTGTGACACGCTGACCATTTATCAAGTTGTCCCAAAAAATTGCGTATGAGTCTTACTAAATAATATCTACCCTGCCCTGAAATTGCGACGAGTTTTATTTAGCCTATGTCGACAAAAAATAATGTTTATAACAACTTATATAAATTGTTGATTTATATATATTAATATCTGTACAATACTTAATATATTAATATCTGTACAATAATAATTATTTATAAATTAATCTTATGTATTCAAACTACATTAAAAATATTTTTTTTTATAAGTCGTACGTTGAATATCAGCAAATATTACCAATAAGTATCACTACAACAGTCAAACAGACAACATATTACAAATGCCGTCTTGACGTTGACAGAAATCTGTGTAGTGAATCTCTTAAGATTCCCATTTCCCATTAAATAAAAAATATAATTAAATAAAGAATTTAAGGAGATCAAGATCAGTCCGTACTTCAAACGTTCCCTATTGAAGCAACAAATGTGTATATGATTACTACTTTTAATCATGACACACAAATGTAAAATATACATTTCCCTTTAGGGTGAATGACTTAGATTAAGTGAGTACATTGCGGGTAATGCGCCGTGACATGACGCCGAACATCTGATGCGCCGAACTTTACTTACGATCAATTCTCATTCAATTTCACGCCGTATTCACCACGTTATGCTTCGTTTACACAATTGTAATTTTTTCCCTTCAATATTGTAGGTTTTCGCACGATGCTAAATTTGGTCATAATGTATATTTTTTCCTAACTTCACTAATTTTTCCAATACTGGGATAGACCCTGGTTTAGACAATTAAGTACTTTCGACCCACCTCACACCGAAACCTTTTTCAGTATTAAACCAACATGTCAGGTCTACAAATATTCATGTTCATCACACCAATGTTAGACTTTGACCATTATTCGAATTCGCATCTCATAGCTTCGAAGGTAAGGTCACTACCAACTCGGCTATCAGGTTATCTAATTGTCATAATAATATATTAGAATCAAAATTCTTACGCAATGTTTATTATTATTATTAAAATTCTTACGCAATTCATGAGCGTTCGCACAATCGGTTGGAAATAATTCTAATTTCTAACTTAATGAATGGCGTTGATATTTACGTTACTATAAAGTTATTAAGGTAACGTAAATATCAACGCCATCTACACTTTTATGATGCATTTTATAGATTTTTAAGCATGTAACCCATGCAGGACTTTTTATAATTAAAATAATCAGAAATTTGTAAAACCAGCTGATACGGGCGGGATTCAGTTTAATTTTTTAGTACTTCTGTCCATGGAGTCAACTTAAGGCTTCATTTGAAAATCAGCGCTGCAGCATAGTAATGTGCTGTAGTAATTTGCTGAAACGAAGTCCAAATTTGACATCACAGTAGTGATTTAAGTTTTTGTTTTCGTTATTTTCTTTTGTAATTCTTTGTGCTATAGTGATGTTTAAAAAAACAAAAAATTAGTTCTCTTTCTTTTTTCTTCAAGTATACACAGTCTGACCTCACCGGTTAGGTACTTATTGTCGAAGACTTGAAAACATATTTCGATACACAAATTAATCTAAACGTTACCATATAATCTGTTGATTCATTCGTAGTACATTTGTGTGCAAGCAATTTTTTCAGAGTTTACATCTATTTAAATACATTAGTAACGTAACTAAATAAATTCAAAATGCTATCATTTTGAGCGGGCGACAAAGAATATTCTATTGATTCTAAACGAGATAACTACTTAACTGACTGCAACTTAAACTACAAACTTTATCAAAGAAAGAATTTATCAAATGTACTACCACTCCTGAAGGCTTTTTGGAATGCCTACGTTCAAGTAATTATAATAGATATTTATATATTTTGCAATAACACACAATAGTAGTTTTCCTGTTTGTTTTTAAATATCTCGCGACAGAAATGCCAAATAGGTTTGTTTTGTGTTGAAGTAGAGTGAAAACGAGCGATGAGATCAACTGATGGTAAATGTCTGGCGGCCCAATAATTCCTGTAACCAACTGCAAAAAAAGAAGGTAATAGATTCTTTCTTTCCATGGTGAAACATCGCTCAGTATCGCTGACACGATTGCAGACAGGGAGAAGTTGCGACAGATGCCTTTGTCCTGCATTTGACTTTTACTGACCTTTAGGTAAGTAAAGTATAAATCAACGTCAGACACTCAGATATAAATATAGCTTACGAAGTCGGTATCTATAAACGATTTAAGGTTTCCCATTGAAAAGGGAATGTGTCGATAATCTAATTTATTTTGGGCTGAAGTTAAATTATGTTTGAGAAGGGTCGGATACTTCAAGAGCTATATCAGTTATTTTATATTAAATTTTACTACTATATTAGGTTCTCCTTTTTTGACGATCGCTGTGATCTAGTGGCGTAACACCGGGTTCGAAGGTGTTACCAGCTCTGAGGTGCGGGTTAGGTTATTTAATGGGTAAAGCAGTAAAGTTGCTGTTTTTGTATTGTCACGGGTCTAAGTGTGTGTGGTACCTTCATTGTTCTTTTCTATAATGGTAGTGCCTTTGGTACTTTGGGATAAGAGCAATGTGTGTTCACATTTATTTATGTTATTTATTTTTATCTACTTTAAAAAGAAGGAGATGATGAATGTAGAAAAAATACATTTTTTACAATAAAATTAAATAAAATTTTCATACATTTAATTTAAAAAAAATTAAATTAACTACATTTGTATTTGTATGGCCTATTCTGAAAATTTAATTTTTTACCTTTTGTTAGGAATTTGAAAAGAGGGCCAAAAGGAGTTAATTCTCTAGAAATGTACCTACTTCAGTGGGAAAAAGCGTGAAGACAATAAAAAATAATATAGCAATCACGAAAATAGTTTCCAATAATCTAAATATTAAGTAAATCGCAACAAAGCTAGGGTTCATAGGTTTTTGTGAATCATTGTGTTCATGTTGAATGAAATGAATGAAACAGTTTACGATTGAACGAATCTACTGAGCGATTAGATCACTTTGTGTGGTTCTACTTTAGTTCAATCTAAGGAAATTATTAAGAGCAAAAAAAAAACTGTAAAAATTTCATCAAAGGAGATGAGGAAATTGATTTCAGAATGACATCATATTTCTTTTATAAGACTGTTCTGCATTTATTACCTCATAATTCTCTTACCCAAAAAACTTTTTATTACAACGTCTTCCAATTTTTCAACACCTAAACTGCGTTGTGTGTCGCATAGTAACATTTTATGCGTATGATTTTAACAAACATTTTAAAGAAATCTGAAAACTCACACGTCGACGTGGACGTGTGACGTACATGCCGGTTTTTATGGTCAGGTTGAGCCAGTGTTGAGATTCCCCATTTGATTGCGATAAAAATATAATAATTAAATATCTTCAGGTAATTTCCAATGCCGGGGTAGACAGAGGTCTAGTCTAGACCATTGAGTCCCTTAGACTCACCTTCCACCGAACATATTTTTGAGACAACGTGACAGCTGGTGAGCCCATCGCCGTCTTTATGTCCCAGCCAACGATATAATTCGTACATAAGTTGTTGAAAATCCATTGGTACGTGCCTGCCACTTGGGAATTGAACTCGGGTCACTTGACTCGAAATTTCGACCACTTAACCACTCTATTGTGACTAGTAGTAGTAGATTGGGTTTAATGTCGAAAACATCTTTTCTTGCATTATCACGGGTCTGTGTGTTTGTTGTACCTTCGTTGTATCAGATTCCATGACACAAATACTTTAACTACTTTGGGATCAGAGCAGTGTACGTGATGTTGTCTCATCCATATATTTATTTATACAAGTAAGCACCTAATTAGTGCTTTTTAAAATTTAAATTAAACAAGTCTTATAAACAAGTGTCTGTCAATTCTCCCTAAAGTAGCATGAGTGATAATTTCTAACTCAAAAATGAAAACACTAAAAGAAAAATAAGAACTGTTGCATTTTTAAGCACATAAACATTTAAATGATAAAAATAAAATAAAATAAGTAAATGTCAAAACTTCTTTTATTTTATAAAGGCTCGTTTTGTTTTTATCGATGTAAAAAAATCTGTAAAATATACAGAATTTCTGGTCTTTTGCGACCAAAAAAAAATTTTTTAAATTTATCTAGTAAAACAAACTAAAATTTTCATATAGCAATCCGGAAAAATATTTCTCCCAAAGGGTATGACTCAAGTTTATAAATTTTTCGTTTGTTTTTTTTTTTTTTTGGTTTGTAATATGATTATGTGTTAGGAAAAGTAACGAATATTTAGAATAAAATGTATATTTTAAATGAATATTTTGGAAAAGATACACAAAATTTACTTTACTCTTTTTTTAAATTTACCATACATAATCCTTCTTAAATATTCTTTAGAAAATGTTTTTTAATTTTATTAAAAAATTTTATAAAGTCACGATAGCCGAGTCGTTGGGTGGTCGGGATTTCGAGACGAGAGAGCGATCCTCAGGTGGCAGGCTCGTACCAATGGGTTTTTCAAAAACTTATATACGAATTATATCGTTGGCTTGGACATAAAGACGGCGACGGGCTCACCACCTGTCACGTTGTCTCGAAAATATCTTCAGTGGAAGGTGGGTCGAAAGGACTTAATTGTCTTAACTAGACCTTTGTCTATCCATTTATTGGAAATTGCGTGAAGATATTTATTTATTATTATTTATTTTATTAAAAGTTGACCCATTAAATTTAAAGTAGTTAACGATAAGCAAACCACTAAACGCAGACGGTTTGTTTTAATATATTACAATTAGTTTTTTAAATAAATTGCATATAATAATATATACATAAAATAAATTGTATATAGAATAATAAAAAAAAATATCTTCACGCAATTCCCAATACAGGGGTAGACAGAGGCCGAGTCTAGACAATTAAGTCCCTTCGACCCACCTTTCACCGGAGATATTTTCGGGACAACGTGACAGGTGGTGAGCCCGTCGCCGCCATTATGTCCAAGCCAACGATATTCGTACATAAGTTTTTGAAAAACCCATTGGTACGAGCCTACCAACTGGGGATCGAACTCGGGTCTATTGACTCGAAATTCCGACCACCCAACCACTCGGCTATCGTGACTTATATAGAATTATTAAATAAATTGCTTCAAGTCGTAAAACGTTACGTAGTTATAGTTTTTTTTATTAAAATTTAAGCTTGCTTTCTGTTCGAATATAATAAAAGCTATATGAGACCGTCAATCTGTAAAGCATCGTTTAGTTTTCATTCCTTTGAGATTACGAAGTAAATTTAATTAGTATTACGAGAAAATAAAAGCGAATTATAATAAAGTTGAACATACCTTCATTCGCTTAGGAATGCAATATAGCGAAAACTTTAATTTGAACTTCAGAATCGTTCCTACTTAATTTCCATGATTTTATGGGATTTATATTTTTAAGCATAGAAGCCTACTGTAAATATTTTGTCAGTTTCGTCAGTTTCAGTCAAGAGAGTTGTGGTTAAAGGTAGTTGGTAAGTAGGTAGAAGTGAAGCAACGGTTTTTGCTGCAGTTCAAATGATCAGATGGGAAATAATCGCGCCTCACAGAAATATGGTACAATTTGGTTTCTGAGCAAAGCGCGGAAACCTAGTGCCGATATAATTTTTCTCTTTACCCTTCAAGCGGGAAAACAACAGTTGTTACACTGCATTTTGGTGATAAAAATGAGGTAGAGTGTGTAATTTATGACCAAGATGGCACCTAGGTAGATGAGTAGTTTGCCAGAATAAAATTCTTTCAAATGATTTCAAGGTTTTAATAAAAAAAACAACAACAACAACGGACCATTTTAAAACGCACCAGCAATTAAAGAGATTGATCGTCAAAAGAACTGAGGAGCTCATTATGCATAAGAGTTCTTCAAACGTTATAAATAAAACACGAAATAAGAAGTACTCTAAAAGGTTGTGCTGCCTTTGATTGTCTTTATTACGTAAATATTTTAATGAGAAGTTATTAGATAAATATTTCCGACACTTAAAATTTATTTATTTATCTTCACGCACAGTCCCTGACGGAGTAGCCACAGCGAACAATTTAAAATGAGGTTGGTTTATATCGTAGTGGAAAGTTCAATGGTTAAATTCGGCAGCAATTTAATCAATTATTGAGTGGCAATGTATTAAAATTATTTAACGACAATCTCTTGAACAACAGACACGTAGTTATTACTCTTTGACAACATACGATTATACGTTTGACCCTATTGGCGAAACCGGTCTGGTTTTTAATGAAACATAAATAAATGAAATATAAGTAAAAGTGAAATGTAACTATTTATTGTTATTTATTAATTTAAATCAAATATACTAATAATTTCATCTTTCTGATGTGCTTGAAAAAGTTTCATATCTATTTAATATAATATGTGGAAAATTTAATTATGTGGAAAGGTGCAGAAAAGTGTAGTGTAGTGTAAGTATCTTTGACATAATCAGTCTGAAAAATTAAATTACATTTTTCTTGATAGTTACTAGCTGTTTGAAGGGTACACAGAGTCAGAATAATGCGGGACTATAAGCAATATTCTTTTAGTCTTCGGAAAGTGACGGAAAATGTAAAAAGCTGATTGACCCCAAACGAACCTGGGACCTCAGAGCCGGCGGAACCATAAAAACGGTGTGTACGCCACTCCGCTACAGAGGTAATGTCTACGCTAGTTGACTACAATGTACGCAGAGTGAGAAATGAATGAAAATATCCGAGTCTATAAACTATCGGAAAGAAATTAAACTACCGGTTTTGAATAGTTGGGTATTACAAAGTTAGTTTTAAGTAACGACGGTTATAGTGAAACTCATTAACTTGAAGAGTGATTCAACCACGCTCCTTTAAACACGAAACAAGACGGAGCTCTTTGATCCTCACAATAATAATTAAAACAGTGATTAAACAATTTAGGGTTTGTAATATATAATACTGTGTATAAATTATGTTAATTAGCATTTTCAATGCTTCATTTTTTATTGTTTTATAATCATCTTTTTCATAAATTACTAGATCTTCCTCGCGGCCTCTTTTATTAATTCTTCAGTTATGAGAAACAAGCTGCTTACGAGTATATTCGAAGTATTTACAATACTACAAATTCATGCTTCAATACAAATATATATACGGGTGACTAATTTAACTCATAAATACTTGTAAAAGTCTATGAAATGTTAATACATCTTTTTCATAAATTACATTATCGTTTCCGCAAATTTATTTTAATCTTTTATTTTCCGGAGAGAAAAGGAGTATATATTCCACAACGTTTTTACAATACAACAAAACAAATACATTCTACAATATAAAACACATGCATATGCGCTAAATTTTATTGATACGTATTTATACAAGGGCCAAAAGTCTACAGCATGTCATAGGTCCCTATCATAAAAATGATTTGCCATTATCACCACGCTTTGAAAGCAGAATCATTGGCGATTGCGGCACCAGACATGTGCACCTAAGACGCCGTTGTTCTCTCGTCTACTCCACTAAAATTGATTATTTATTGCTTACTAAGCTGTAAATTCTTTCGCTTATTCCAAAAGATAAAATTCATTCAAATATTATAAGTTCTCAGTTCATTCATCCGTTAAAAAATTTGTGGGATTGACTAATACAACCTTAGATACTTATACACTTACATACTTATTTTTTTAATATCATCAAACAATAAGGTGATCAGAGGTTAAACAATGAAATGCTTTTGAACTACTTTCTACTTTCCACCGAAGCTTATTTGGGACAGGCGGTGTGCTCATCGCCGCCTTAGTGTCCAAAGGAACGGTACAATATACATACTTAGATATATATTGATGAGATGGAATAGGATAAATAGTCGTAAATACATATAAACATTAATGACTCGATTAGAAACATTTATGTTAATCACAAAACTGTTTGCGGAAGGCGTGGTTATTACTTCGTTCGAGTCGAAATTTTATGTACTCTCCCTGAATCGCTTTCAAGTCTGGAATTATGGCGACACATTGTGTTACAGTTCTTCCGAAAGTGCTTTCTCTCTGAAGCTCTTTTGAATAAGTAATAGTAAGGGTACTGTTTAATAACGAATAATAATTATTTAAATTTTTGTTAAGAATTTAAATTAAGAAAGGTAAAACGGTACTTATAGATACTTAGACAAAGATTAACAATGTACAGTTATAAATGCTACGTAGACTGTAAATTAATTTTACAACGAGTTTCAACGAATCGAAGTTAATGTCTCAAAGGCAGCCGAAATAAATTAAACTTAATCTTATTTCCGGGTCTCCTTCAAATCCTTATTATTATTGTTATTTCCGTTTGTTCGTTGAAAATTAAACCGAGTAAGCTCACTTGTGCCGAAAATTAAGGAACAGAGAAGAATTACTCAATAACTTACAAATATATAAATTGTGTACAAGTGTTCAACAATGAATTTTAATACAAATATACATTTTGTAAATTAATTCACAATTTAGGATGCAATTTTTATTTAATATTGGTTATAATTTTAATGACAAATGCAAAAAATCAACAATCCCGTGCAATTCAGTTGAGTTTTTGAATTTCTTATAAATTTATTAAGTCAAAATTTGAAGTAATAACTAAACCAAAAATAAACCTCATACTTACGGCTTTTAAAATTTAACTGCAGAAAGTAAAATCTCTGATAAGGAGGCTTTGCCATAATCGCCACGCTTGGCATGGCTACAATTGCCAATTTAGAAAGAAAGAAATTCGTTAATTCGTGGACCAAATACAGAACGAGGCAAAATAAATGAAAATAACGAAACTGAATATTAAAGAAACCTGATAATAAATTATGTAACTCAAACAGCAAACATGACAATCCGTGCTGAAGCTAGCGACCACGAAATGGATCGAACTCAGTTGTAACCCGATACTGATTTTCAGTTCTCTCTGATTCTCTCTGATTTTCTTCCGAGTCTCTCGGACTCGGACAGCTTAACGTATTTTTTTCTTTAAATTTGCAAAATTTTGTCAACTATAATTAGACACTAAAACTATTTGTTTTTTTTGTAGATATTTTACATATATTTACTTTTCACGCAATTCTCAAAACAGGGGTAAAAATGAGTCCCTTTGACTCACCTTCCACCGGAGATTTTTTCGGGACAACGTAACAGGTGGTGAGCCTGTCGTCGTCTTTATGACCAAGCCAACTATATAACTCGTACACAAGTTTTTGAAAAACTCTTAGGTACGTGCCTGCCACCTGGGGATCGAACTCGGTTCTCTTGATTTGAAATTCCAACCACCCAACCACGCAGCTATCGTGACTTCCAAACACTTTTAAGGCTTTTCATAGGAGAAACTTTTTAAGGCTTTTCTTTCTTTCCTTCCTAGTCGCCACTTACAACTACCAAGGGAAGAACGCGCCGGTAGACTGCAACTTTCTAATTAAACCAATTGCTTTACACTTGTTGATAGACTGACTACACGATAGCCAAGTGACTGCGTGATCGGAATTCGAGTCAAAAGACGCGGGTTCGCACATCAGAAAGTAGGGTTGGACCTTAGAGTTTTATCCAGAACTTTTATGTCTTTGACTTGGACATAAAGACGGTGACGGCATACCACTTCTTACCTTGTCCCAAAACCTGCTCCGATGAAATGTGAATCGATTACGTTGTCTGGACCTCTGTCTACCACTGTATTGAGAAATGCGTGAAGATAAAAAAATGATTATGATGAATGATGAGTAATTTTTAGCCAGAAAAAATTAAAACTAACCAAAACTTACACCGACGAAAAGGAACTTTTTATAAGGAAAGATTTTATTTTTCGTGTTACAATTCTTTTTACCCATAATTTACTTTTTCGTAACAAAGTTTATATTTATCTTATAATTTCTACATTCGATGTTATACCCGGAATTTTACGAATTCGTTTACAACAAAACGGATATTTAATAACTCTCCAAAAGTATTTTCACTTCGACAGCAGTATACAATTAAATTTTTCATTTAAAAGCCCCCGAACCTCCTTGTTATTTACCTTTACTAGTGCTGTTTGCATTCCTTTACCACCGGGAAAGCCGACATAAATCAAAGTAAATATTTTCTTTCGTAGCTTCTGACCTGATCTCAAGTATACTGTATATTAGTTGATATAGAAGCTAAGCCAGACAAATGGTTCTAAATGAACTGAATTTAGGATTATTCTAATAATGAACGTATCAAATAAAAAATATTAAGATTTACTTAATTATGTAAAGATAAATCTAAATATTTTTTCATTTAATTAAAAAATGTTTAGATCTATCTTTGTTATACAGAAATCAATCTTTTTTTTTCATTTGGCCTCGGGTTCGAATCCCGCATTTATCACATTGTATCTTCCATCGAAAACTTTGTTTACATCCTACTTTCGGAATAACCAAACGCACATTACATATACGACGCTCTATGTACTGAATGTACACCTTGACATCAAACCAAAGGTTTTTTTCGACTGCATGATCTATCGCACGGTAACAACCGTCCGTGACGAACCCGTATCTTATTTTTATATAGAAAAGGGAGGCAAACGAGCAGGTGGCTCACGTGATGGTAAGTGATTACCGCCGCCCATGAACACCCCCAATAACAGAGGCTTAGCAGATGTGTTGCCTCCTTAGAGTGCCCCCCTCCCCCAGAATTGGGGGAGAGGGCTGTGTGGGCCACCGGTTACCTGCACTCACCAGACGAAACGCAGAAGTTTGTTAGACTTATACTTTACGACGGTATTCTGTGAGGTCGTGGTACTTCCCCGGTCGAGCCGGCCCAATCATGCAACAACAAAAGCTGATGCGTGGCTCTTACACTGTATCTACGATATAGGCGCTTAAATTTTTACCGCTACTATATATACTCTAAAGCTTTCTTTGTTTGGATACCCGCCTGCATTTTGAAAACCAGCTGGAGCCCGAAAAGTCAAAATTAGTGAGCTCCTCACAGCAACCGAGCAATTACTCATGTTCCTTCTAACCGCTTTGTATCTATTTGCCTAACCGCTCTATTATCTTCACGCACAATCCCTGACGGGGTAGCCAGGGAGAACAGATCGCCAAGTGTCACGATCCTTACATACCTCTTTCGCTTCTTTCGGATTCATCATCTTCTTCATACATGCACGTAGGTATCCGAATACTCTTGACCCTCCCCTCTTCGAGCACTTTACTCACATGGTCTTCGAAAGTTAGTCTTAGCCTACCTCGACCCCTTTAAATATTAACTTTCACGCTATATATTTTGTTCACCGTTCGGTCTTCACTCATTTGCTCAACGTGCCCAAACCATCGAAGCCCGGCCTAATCAATTTTTGTAACTTCTTTCAAACCTGCCATATTACAAATCATCGAAGACGAAACGAAGAGACTCGCCTCTTCGTTTCGTCTTCGATCATTTTCCTACCTAGTTTCGAGTAACAAGTTAAGTGTGTTATTTGCATACTGTACACATCCCTTACCCTCCTCAAAACTGCACACTTCACTTATTTATTCATAATAGGTCTTTTTTTTCTTTTTACGGGCGATTTCACGATACGGCATCAACAAGATATCAAAATAGTGGTAGTAGTAATTATAACGATCAGTTTGCAACAGTAACTTTCGGCTTAATGAAGTTTCGACAAGCTTCAGCAGGCATAGTTCGCCTTGTACTTATAAACCTCAGCTGTAAATAGAGTGACTAGTACAGACATTTACTTTGTAGTTGTTTATATTGGAGTATTAATATATTTACTCGTACAAAAATTTAATTAAAATTAAAATTCCAAGGTAAACTTTCTACGTTTTGTCTAGACTATTAAATTCATTCGACCCACCTTACACCGAAGACATTTTTCGGGGAAATGTGATAGCCAATTATATAAATTGTACATAATTTTTTGAAAACACCTATTGGTACGAGCCGGCCACCTAGGGATCGAACTCTGGTCTTTTGACTCGAATTCCGATCACCCAACCATTCGGATTATTGACTTAAAGATATTTTTATATATTTCGAAGATATTTTCGTGACAACGTGACAGGTGGTGAGCCCGTCGCCGTCTTTATGTTCAAGCCAACGATATAATTCGTACATAATTTTTGAAAAACCCATTGGTACGAGCCTGCCACCTGGGGATCGAACTCCGGTGTCTTAACTTTTTAATTAGTAACTGGTAAAGTTCAATCAATTTACTTAGGATAAGCGCACAGGCAGGCGCCTGAGTAAAAGATAAAGATTGAGCTGGAAACCAGTGTCGGGTTGTGGACTATGGCTGAGATCCATTTCGTCGGCTCATGCTGCAGCACATATTTAGCTTGTCAGTCGTATTGCTTTTATTTATTTACTTCATTGTATTATTTTTGTGTTACCTCACTGTATTGTATCACCGTGCTGTAGTTACTATACTAATACACGAGTATCTCCTGTTCCTTAATCTTAAGTATAAATTGTTTAATTTGTATTGCTATATATATATATATATATATATATATATATATATATATATATATATATATATATATATATATATATATATATATATATATATATATATATATATATATATATATATATATAGCAATACAAATTAAGAGACTTTTGACAGCGAAAATTTATTTAAAATATACAGCGCGAATGTTAACAATAGAAGATGTCGTCGTAGACCGAGACCAAATTTGAAGACTACCTATTTGGCAACCTCGCCCGAGACTATCTGTGAAGATATTTTGTTTTTATTAATGTCAAAAATATTAGACTGACGAGTCACGATAGCCGAGTGATTTTATGGTCGGAATTTCAAGTCAGGAGACCCAAGTTCGATCCTCAGGTGGTCGGCTCATATCAAAGGGTTTTTCAAAACTTATGTACAATTGTATCGATGGCTTGGACATAAAGACGGCGACGAGCTCACTACCTGTCACTTTGTCCGGAAAACATCTTCGGTGAAAGGTGGGTCAAAGGGACTTAATTGTCTAGACTAAACCTCTGTCTACCCCTGTATTGGGAATTGCGTGAAGAAATTTATATTTATTTATATAATAATTTATTTATATTTCTTATTACTCATTATACGAAATGTATAAATTGGAAAGGATAAGGTATGAAAATTAAAATACTTTTATTGTACACCACGAAATCGAAAAACATTAAAAATTAAAAACTAATACAATTTTGCTGCCTTATCGCTGCATAGCGATCTCTTCCAGGCAACCAAAAGTCGTTTAGAAGAAGCTGCAGATGAAGAAGTTGGTCTTAAGATGAACATGGATAAGACGAATATCATGTCTAATGTGCATGTCAGAATAATGCCGGTTGTGGTTGGCTGCGCCACATCTTGTCGTCGAGAATACCTCAAAGTCTTAAGACGGAAGTATACAACCAGTGAGTGTTGCCAGTGATGAAATATGAATACTAGACGGATCCATATGTCATCATTCATGCCATATGAGGAAGCTAAAAGTTGCTCATCGTGCTATGGAAAATTATGCTCGATGTTTCTCCGTAACGAAGACATCCGCCGTAGAACCAGGGTAGTCGACATAGTCGTAAGGATCAGCATATTGATGTGGCAATGGGCTGACCACATAGCTAGTAGAACTGACAACCATTGGGGACGAAAGGTTCCCGAGTGGCAACCTCGTAAAGGCAAACGCAGTGTAGGACGACCCCCAACAAGATGAAGCGACGACCTTTGTAGTGTTGCGGGGAGTCGATGTTTACAGATGGCACTGGACCGCTATAGGTGACAATCTTTGGGGGAGGCCTACGTTCAGCAACTTCTGATAGGCTGTTATGATGATGATGATTATTATTATTATTATACTTCATACATTATATTTTTCATATAATATTTACGACTGTTACATTACCAGGAAAAGTAATTCTGTTCTGTTTCTTGACTTGAGCTCTTCTTTTACATTCCTGTATTTCCTGTATGTTTACACTCTTTTTAACTCTGAATATTTTCAAATTAAATTAATACAAAAAAAAGAAATATTTTTAAGCGGAACAAATTTTTTGCCTTTCAGATCATGATCATATTGATCAGATCTATTATGCTTTTCTACTATTTTTTTTTAAATTTTCAAACAATTTACAGTATAAGGGTAGGTAGAGGTAAAGGCAACTTCTTACCAATATATAGATCATAGACAAATATTTACCCCTGGAGGAATTCGAACCCGCTACCCCTAACTTCGAAGATAGGTAGTAACAACTAGGCTGTTGGGCTGAATTAAAACAGAATTCCAATTTCGATAAAATCAGTTCTGCTTAAATAACAAATTCGCAATCAGCTAAATTGTGTCAAGTGTCGTCGAGATTTCTTGTTTTCACTTCGTAATTTATTTTATTACTAAAGCTAAAAAATTATATTGATAAATTATTTACTGCGGCAATAATTGTTAGAAAATAATTACAAATGTACTAATAATTGCGGAATAGCAAGTAATTTAGATCACTTAGTATTACACTATGTATAATATTCTTTGTTACAAATAAATCAAAATATACCTACAATTTAAGAATTAGCACGAAACTTAAAATATTTGGATAAAAACAACGAAGAAAATTCGTTACAGGTTCGACTATTGTCATGAAACAGTCCAGATACAAGCATTGAAGCCAAGTTGGAGTGGTTAACAGTAATATGACCGACAAAAGTAGACTGCAGACATTGGCGTCTCCCATAAAGATTTGCCATAATCAGCACGTGCTATATACCAAAGATTATGAAATAATAAATGAAATTATTTTTAAAGTCGTGGATTTTTCAGAATCTTATGTACGATTTATATCATCCACGTCCACGTACTCCATCTGTCAGGTTGTTCCAAAAATAACTTCGGTGGAAAGCAGGTCGATAGGACTTAATTGTCTAGACCTCTTTCTGCCTGTATTGGGAATAGCGTGAAAGATATTTTTTTCCTTATTTTTATATTAATATTTATTGTATAATATATATTCATAAAAAGTACATGTCATAGTTATGGAAACAAACCTGTGTTATCATGCAGCTGAAAGTAGCAGAAAGTAGTGGGGGCTATGCAAGATAATTTGTGTGCGGCGTAACGCATAACGTAGCGGAAAAAGTTTGATTTTACTCCATGTAAATTTTCATTTCCCGGGATTATATAACTAAATCGAGTCTTGAGAAGTAAAGTCAAAATATTTAATTTCATCCCGTATAAATAGCGACAGATTAGTTGGGCACTAAGAAGCGGAAAGGCTCAGAACAAGTAATGTTGACTTCATTGTCTAGACCTCTGTCAACCCCAGTATTGGGATAGTGCGTCAATAAATAAAAATATAAAATTGCTAAAGGCAAATTACTTCTTTAAAAAAAGTGACGAGTGGTTGAGTGGTCGGAAATTGAATTCAAGAGTTCGATACCCAGGTTGCAGGCTCGTACCAATGGGTTTTTCAAAAACATATGTGCGAATTATATCGTTGGCCTGTGAAGTTGTCCCGAAAATATCTTCCGTGGAAGGTGGGTCAAAGGGACTTAATTGTCTAGACTAGGCCTCTGTTTACGCCTGTATTAGGATTTGCTTAAAATTATATATTTATTTATTTATTTTATTAAATTAGTCACTCACACATTAATAAGTCACGATAGCCGAGTTGTTGGGTGGTCGGAATTTCGAGTCGAGAGACCCGAGTTCGATCCCCAGGTGGCAGTACCAATGAGTTTTTCAAAAAACTTATGTACGAATTTTATCATTGGCTTGGACATAAAGGCGGCGACGGGCTCACCACCTGTCACGTTGTCCCGAAAATATCTTCGGTGGAAGGTGGGTCAAAGGGACTTAATTGTCTAGACTTGACCTCTGTCTACCCCTGTATTGGGAATTGCGTGAAGATATTTTTTTTTTATTTTATTAAATTACTTACGAGTGATGATTCTGTCCCTAGCGTTGTAATCTGAAACATTGTACAATCGGGAAGAGATAAGATTAAGGTCACGAGTAATTGTGACCAAAAGAAGCATCTGTCAACTCCAAAGACACTCAGTATTAGCTTAAGTTTGGAACAAGTCCAACTTCTAGTAAGAGTTCTTAAAATGACGTTAAATTCTCCACAAACTCCGAATCGGAGAGTGGAAGGTTTAATTGACTTTAATGGTGGCACGGCGTGGATAACATGTTTGTAGTGTCGGGAAACCTAATTCTAAATATAATTTTGTGAGTTTTTCTTTTTTTCAATAAATAGGTTGACTTATAAACTAAAAACTACAATAATCGTACAATTCTACTCCTTGAGGCATGGTTGACTTCAATTGCTAGACTTAACCTGTCTATCCGGGCATCGAACCCGGATTCTCAGAGATGGCGATTTTTAACCGGGGTATACACCACTCGATCACGGAGTTCTTTTACTGGGTAAAATTCTAAATATTACAATACTGATTGAAATCTTTCCAATATTTGGGAAGTAATGTCCCCCCGTGACCACGGATGCTGTAAAGCATCCGAAACGTCGGGAAGTAAAAATAGTTTGTAAAAACTAATTAAAAAACGCGATAAATTCCGAAAATTGTTTTATTTAAAATGTTAATATATTTGGGGAGTATAAAAGTTTGAGAAGGCAAACGGTGCTAGTGCGTATGTTGGGATTCACCTTTCAAAGTGTGTGTGATTGTCAAACAGAAAATGAATAAGGACCGTTAGAGCAAAGACCTTTCGCAACCGCAGACAAAAGGGCAGATCAGTATCCCTAGGCAAGGACAAAAGACAGAGTCCCAGTCTGCCACCAACATGGAGACCTTGAGAATAGAGGAAATAACAATAAAAAGTGAAAATTAAAATAACATTTCGATCCGCATCCTTATTTGAGTCCTTAAATTAATTTAATACGTCGAGAGTTACGGATACAATAACATAAAGTAAATTAGACCGTAATTATCATTAGTACAGTATCATTAGGGAATAGACGCTATTGCTTCTAGGCGTCGACGTGACCAGGAAACTAATTAATTACTCGTCCTTCCTTAGGCTCATGTGAAATGTTTGCAATAAAAGCTTAATGGGTACGATATTCTAATACGAATTCAACTTCACATACGCACGGGACTACATTGTCTAAACAATAAAGTCCCATTGACCCATCTTCCATTGAAGATATTTTCGGGACAACATGACAGGTGGTGAGCCCTTCGCCGTCTTTATGTCCAAGCCAACTATATTATTCGTACATAAGTTTTTGAAAAGCCAGCCCTTTTCAGGGCTGCAATTCTACACAGCTGCGCACCCATGCCAACGAGGGTTAGGGCGTCCCCCCAAGGCGACGCACACCAGTTCATCCCCGTTGGTGTGGAATGCAGCGAGCAAAGCGGCGATGGGGACCGCCACCCGTCACGCACAGCCCGACACGGCGGAAGGTAGAGGACGGAGTGCAGAGTTGGCACGTGTAATGTTAGAGGAGGCATGAGAGATAAGACGAATGAGTTGATTGAAATAATGAATTTATTCATTATTTCAATCAACTCATTCGTCGAGAATTAGATGTCGTGTGTTTGTCGGAGACCAAGCGGAGCGGTACTGAAGAGCTCCCTGGCGGGGCGTTAGCTCTATGAGAGCGAGAGCGCCTGCCAGGGAGTGGGGGTGCTGCTGTCGTCTCGGTTGGTCGATGTTATGACTGAATATAAGGTTGTGAACTCGAGACTTCTCTGGGTTCGCTTTAAATTGGGACTGACGAAGTTATTCCTTTTGGCTGTTTATGCGCTGATTGCTTCGTCGTCCAGAGCTGAGCTGGAGGAGTTTTGGGAGAATGTAAGAGAAGTTCTAGACTTGGTAAGAGGAAACAAAAGAATTGTTGTATGTGGTGATTTGAATGGATGGGTTGGTACCGCTCGGCCAGGGTACGAGTCGGTGCTTGGAATGTTTGGCCATAAAAGGGTTAACGATACTGGCAAGCTTATACTGGCTGAATGCAAGGAAAAGGGTCTTCTTGTGACAAACACTATGTTTAGTCTGAAGAAAATCCATATGTATACTAGAACAAGAGAGAATGAAAGAAGTATGATCGATTTATTCCTGGTGGATGACCGACTGCGAAAACAGGTGATGGATACGCGAGTGTTCCGGGGTGTTAACCTGGGAACGGATCACTATCTAGTGATTACTAGATTTAGGGGTCTGTTCGCGGGTTGGCGCCACCGGACGGCGATACCAAAACCACAGTCGGTCGGTAGCATCCGAAGCTGGAAGCTTCAGGAAGCGGACACTAGGGATAAATATCAAGAAAGGGTAGCCGAAAAGCTGGACAGCATCGATGTCAGGAAAGAATGTGTGGAAGAAATATGGCAGAGCCTTAGAGATGGAATGGTTATTGCAGCGGAAGACGTGTGTGGAACTGTGAAAAGAGGTAGTAGTAAAAAGGGTGATGCATGGTGGAATGACCAAGTGAAAGAAGCTGTAAATAAGAAGAAGAAAGCATGGTTAGACTACTTGGCCTCTAGTAATGATAAGGATGTGAGAGAGAAGAGAAAAGAAAGATATAAGCTCCAGAAAGTTCACGAAAGCATTGATTGAGGAAGTGCGTGTAAGGTAATGGAAGTGGACAAAAGGTTGTCGCACAACTTCAAGGAGAACTCCAAACTCTTCTGGAAAGAGGTTGGAAGGAGCCGGAGTGGTGCGACACCCTGAAGGATGAATAAAGTGCTTTCGGGAATCAATGACATCCTCTCAGAAAAATCGGACGTCATGCATTGATGGAGCGAATTTTATAGAGAGATGTATGCGTGTGATGATCTTAGTGAGGGATCCCGGGGGTGACGCCGTGACTGGTACGCCAGACTCGGACCTCGATGACACTGAGGTCATCAGTATGAAAGAGATTAAATGTGCGATTAGAAGTTTGAAATGTGGTCAGAGTTACTGCTGAAATGGCCAAATATGGTGGGCCACGCGTCTGGGACAGCTTTCGTCTGCTGTGCAATTTGTGCTGGCGAACGGGGGCTGTTCCGGATGATTGGCGATCCGCGGTCATTGTGCCTTTATATATACAGGTAAAGGTTCACATTATGTCTGCGGGTGCTATCGGGCGATCAGCTTGACCAGTTTAGCAAGTTAAGTTTACTCGAAGGTTTTGACACGTAAGATGCAAGATAAATCGTAAAGATTTCTATGGGAGGCACAATGCGGATTTAGACCTGGAAGAGGATGCACGGATCAAATGTTTTCTCTCCGCATGATCACAGAGAAGCTTCTGGCTGCTAACCAGAAGATTTTCTGTGCTTTTGTGGATCTTGAGAAAGCATTTGATAAGGTTGTAAGGAAGAAAATGTGGGAACTGTTGCCGGGGTATGGTGAGGATGGTCGATTGCTAAGAGCTGTGCAGTCACTTTACTGTGACTGTAAAGTCTGTGTGCGGGTAGGTCATGACCTGTCACCCATGTTTGGCGTCCAAACGGGCGTAAAACAGGGTTGTGTCATGTCTTTCTGGCTGTTCATACTGTATCTCGAGAGCTGTTTACAGAAGCTGAAAGATAGCTGTTTGGGTGTGAAATTGGGTGACATAAAAGTAAATTGTCTGCTATATGCTGATGATGCAGTGCTTATTGCACCATCAGAGGCAGAACTACAGGCATTAGTCACGTGTATGAAAGAAGAATGTGAAATTAATGGTCTCTGTTTGAATGCTAATAAAACTAAGGTACTGGTATTTGAAAGGGACGAAGAAAGAACGAAGTGCGAAATTTGGATAAATCAGGAATGTCTAGAACAGGTGAATGAAATTGTATACTTGGAGAGTGCATTTAGCCGGAATGGAAGATGTGACTTAGATGTGGACAGGCGTGTCGCTGCCGGGAACAAAGTCAATGGTGCCCTGACTACGTTAGTCAAAAGGCAAGGCGTTGTGAAAAGTGCACGCCTTGCAATACATAACGCAGTGTTGGTACCGACTTTGTTATATGGCAGCAAAACCTGGGTTTGCCAAAAGAAGCATAAAAGCAGGCTGAATGCAGTGGAGATGCGATCTCTTCGTAAAATGTGCGGCCTTACCATGGCCGCCCGAAAGCGAAACGAAGAGATTCGCAATATGGCAGGTTTGACAGATGACCTTGTCTCAAAAATGGATAAGGGCGTGCTTCGATGGTTTGGGCACGTTGAGCGAATGAGTGAAGACCCAATGGTGAAGAAAATATATAGCGCGAAAGTTAATATTAAAAGGTCTCGAGGTAGACCGAGACTAACTTTCGAAGATCATGTGAGCAAATTGCTCGAAGAGGGCAGTGTCAAGAGTACTCGGATACCTAGACGTGCATGTATGAAGAAGATGATGAATCTGAAAGAAGCGAAAGAAGTATGTAGGGATCGTGACACATGGCGATCTGTTCTCTCTGGCTACCCCGTCAGGGATTGTGCGTGGAGATAAATAAAAAAATAAATAAATATAAGTAATATTATAATTTCTTTTCATATAATATTTACATTATTTGTGGTGCCTTCGTTGTTTCCGATTCCCATAGCATCTTACATTGAGATTGGAACAATGTATGTGATGTTGTTCCTATCTATATATGTATTTATTTATTTATTTATGAATTATCCAATATAGAGCTAGCCAGAGGTTTTGACAATTAAGTCCTATCGACCCGCATTTCACCTTAGTTCGTCTTGGGACAACTTCACAGATGGTGAGCCTGCCGCTGCTATCATGTCCAAGCCAACGACATAAATCGTACATGAGTTTTGAGAAAAGTCTTTGGTTATAATTGTTACTTTTAGCTTCTCTTAATTTTTTTTGGTGAAAGGTGCGTCTAGTGGACTTATCTAGACCTCTGTCCACCTCATTAATGGGAATGACGTGAAGATTATTTATATTTTTAACAAGATTTTAGTATATACACTAACAATTTTAATATGTAACAATAATTTTGGAACCAAAAATGTCTTCTTTGAATCAAAGTGAAACGGGCGCTTAATTAAATGGCACAACACCGTCTGCCTATAGAACTGAAACACTATGCTGTTGAAAGAAGCGTGCGACATGAGTTGCTAATTATAGATACCACCTTAAAACATTTAGTTTTTTTTTTATAAATTGCTATTTATATTCCAACAATATGACAGTCGAGATGCGCGATCTCTTCGTAAAATGTGCGGCGTTACCTTGCCCGACCGAAAACAAAACACACAATATGGCATGTTTGAAAGATGATTTAATACTAAAATTTATAAGTACGTGATGAAGACCGAACGGTGAAGAAAAAATATAGCGCAAAAGTTAATGTAAAGTAGACAGCTCTTTAGTAGGCCGAGACTAACTTTTCTGGCGATCTGTTCTCTCTGATTACCCCGTTAGGAATTGTGCGAGGAGATAAGTAACTAAGCACATTGTGACAAATTTTTCTTGCTGCTTCTCCTTTAATACATATCTATTATTGAGTTATCTCTATTAAATGAGTAAAGATAGCAAAAAAAAATATCACTTTATCCCCTCAATATCTCAATGTCTTGCTGTGGACGAACTGAATTTTACGGGTTGCTATGATAACGACAAAGAATAACCGTTGGTTTGAATACTAAGTATACAATAAATAAATAAATAAAATGCTTGAAGATACGCAATTGCCTTTACCCCTGGTAGACAGAGGTCTAGTCTAGACATATTGACAAAAAGTATCTTTGACCCACCTTCCACAAAAGATATTTTCGGGACTACATGACACAGCTGGTGAGCCCGTCGCCGTCTTTATGTCTAAGCCAATGATATAATTCGTACATAAGTTTTTGCAAAACCCATTGCTACGAGCCTGCCACCTGGGGACTCAGGTCTCGGGACTCGAAATTCCGAACACCCAAACTCTCGGCTATCGTGGCTATACTAGTGGTACTACTTACTAAAAATCTAATAAAGCTCAGATGAAATTTACTTACTTACTTATCTTCACGCACAATCCCTGACGGGTAGCCAGAGAGAACAGATCGCGAAGTGTCACGATCCCTACATACTTCTTTCGATTCTTTCAGATTCATTATCTTCTTCATAGATGCACGCGTAGGTATCCGAGTACTCTTGACCCTCCCCTCTTCGAGCAATTTTCTCACATGGTCTTCGAAAGTTAGTCTCGGTCTACCTCGACAAACTTCACTAAACTTAAACTTTCGCGCTATATATAATTTAAGCATTCATTATTAAAAGAAGAATTTTTCAATGACAAATTATTACGAAAAAGGAGAATCCTGTATAGACATGGGCGATCTCCGCTAACAGGCTGTAAATTAAACGAGCTGGCAATAGGTATAGCGAAAATGCAACGACCTACCTAATTCCAAGATTTATAAATTAACTACCCTCTACACCAATAAAAGAAATAAATAGTAAAAATATCAAGTGGAAGCTCAAAGAATACTTTTTGAATACTCTGTAGTTATTATTCTTCTTTTGGAATTTAAATTTACTGCTAATATAAAAATACATTAAAAATCTCAAAAAAAGTCTAATTATAGTAATTTATATTTATCCTATTTTATTTTTACGCATGTGAACTTTTTTGTTACTTTTTTATAAGTACTTACTTATCTTCACGCACCATTCCTGACAGGGTAGCCAGAGAGAACAGATCGCCAAGTGTCACGATCTCTACATACTTCTTTCGCTTCTTTCAGAGTCATCATCTTCTTCATACGTGCACGTCTAGGTATCCGAATACTCTTAACCCTCCCGTCTTCGAGCAATTTGCTCACATGGTCTTCGAAAGTTAGTCTCGGTCTACCTCGACACCTTTTAATATTAACTTTCGCGCTATATATTTTCTTCACCACTCGGTCTTCACTCATTCGCTCAACGTGCCCAAACCATCGAAGCACGCCCTTATCCATTTTTGAGACAAGGTCATCTTTCAAACCTGCCATATTGCGAATCTCTTCGTTTCGCTTTCGGTCGGCCATGGTAGGGCCGCACATTTTACGAAGAGATCGCAACTCCACTGCATTCAATCTGCTTTTATGCTTCTAATGGCATACCCAGGTTTCGCTGCCATATAACATGGTCGGTACCCACACTGCGTTATGTATTGCAAGGCGTGCACTTTTCACTACGCCTTGCCTTTTGACTAACGCAGTCAGGGCACAATTGACTTTGTTCGCGGCAGCGACGCGCCTGACAACATCTAAATCACATTTTCCATCCCGGCTAAAGGCACTCCCCAAGTATACAATTGCATTCACCTGTTCTAGACATTCCTGATTTACCCAAATTTCGCACTTCGTTCTTTCTTTGACCCTTTCAAATACCAGAACCTTAGTTTTATTAGCATTCAAACATAGACCATTAATTTGAAAGAAAGAAAGAAAGAAACAAAGAAAGAAATATTTTATTTGGCACAAGCAACATAAACAAGCGGATTATATAAAACACATTAACATTTGAGTAGACATAGAAAACAAAAAAATATAAAAAAATTATACATAGAAGTCATGAAACAAAGGACATTCACTCCTTGTTTTATAGGTATGGTACAATTAAATAAAAAAAAAAAGAAGTAACAAAAAAGCAATCAATAATATATAAAAAAATAATGATAAAGAACTACAGAATAAGGAGTAATGCATAAGGTATGTTACACAGATAATCCACCCGTCAATGCCGCTATGCTCCAAAAAGTAAAGCCACTCAGGATATGTTGGAATGTATCAGAAGTAGAACACCCCAACCCTGATTTTCAGTGGCACACTTGTATATTCATTCAATTTCACATTCTTCTTTCATACACGTGACTTATGCCTGCAGTTCTGCCTCTGATGGTGCAATAAGCACTGCATCATCAGCATACAGCAGACAATTTACTTTTAAGTCACCCAATTTCACACCCAAACACCTATCTTTCAGCTTTTGTAAACAGCTGTCGAGATACAGTATGAACAGCCAGGAAGACATGACACAACCTTGTTTTACGCCCGTTTGGACGCTAAACATGGCTTTACAGTCACAGTAAAGTGACTGCGCAGCCCTTAGTAATCGACCATCCACACCGTACCCCGGCTACAGTTCCCACATTTTCTTCCTTACAATCTTATCAAATGCTTTCTCAAGATCCACAAAAGCACAGAAAATCTTCTGGTTTGCAGCCAGAAGCTTCTCTGTGATCATGCGGAGAGAAAACATTTGATCCGTGCATCCTCTTTCAGGTCTAAATCCGCATTGTGCCTCCCATAAAAGTCTTTCCGATTTCTCTTGCATCCTACGTGTCAGAACCTTCGAGTAAACTTTACTTGCTAAACTGGTCAAGCTGATCGCCCGATAGCACATGCAGACATAATGTGAACCTTTACCTTTATATAAAGGTACAATGACCGCGGATCGCCGATCATCCGGAATAGCCCCAGTTCGCCAGAAAAATTGCACAACAGATGAAAGCTGTCCCAGACGCGTGGCCCACATTCAAACATTTCAAACTTCTAATAGCACATTCAATCTCTTTCATACTGATGACCACAGTGTCATCGAGGTCTGAGTCTGGCGTACCAGTCACGGCGTCACCCCCGGATCCCTCACTAAGATCGTCACACGCATACATCTCTCTATAAAATTCGCGCTATCCTCTAGCTCTAGACCTCTGCCTATCCCATTACGGGAAATTGCATTGAAGATAAAAAAATCATACGAAAATTAATATGCCGACTGTACTTTTACTACGAACTTAAAATCAAGTGTGAAGCATGAAAAAGAAATGTGAAGCATCAAAACGAGAAAAAAAAAGATACGACCCATAACGATTGGATTTTTCGTGCCCTATCCGTGTTATTAGCCTTTTGTACGAGCCAAAATTTCCAACTTGGCCACTGTTAGTAATTCCGTTGTTTTGTTTGTTAAACTAGTAACAACCTGAGTATACACTGTGATATAATAGATGTATGTTACGTATTATTATCGTATGTATTATAAAATTTATGTAAACGTTATAAAAATCACGATAGCCGAGTGGTTGGGTGGTTAGGATTTCGAGTCGAGAGACCCGAGTTCGATCCCCAGGTGACCGGCTTGTACCAATAGGTTTTTCAAAAATTTATGTATGAATTATATCGTTTGCTTGGGCATAAAGACGGCCACGGGCTCACCACCTGTCACGTTGCCCGAAAATATCTTCGATGGCAGGTGAGTCGAAGGGACTGAATTGTCTAGACAAGAACTCTGTCTACCCCTGTATTGGGAATTGCGTGAAGATATTAATTAATTAATTTATTTATTTGTTTACGTTAGTTAAGTCTCAAAGTCTTTGGTCTATATTGAAGAAATAGGATACATAGATATATTGATACGGACAACATCAAATACATTTCTCTGATGATCCTTAAGTAATCAGCTTATGCACTTATATTATAGAATCAGAAACAACGAAGGTACAAAAAAAACCCAGACCCGACAAAATGTAGAAAAAGTGTTTTCCACTTTGACCCGACTGGGAATAAAACCCGGGACCTCAGAGCTGGTGACACCATGAAAACCGGTACGAACGCCACTAGTCCACGGAGGTAATCATTATCAACAAGCAATGTTGAAAGGACAGGCACTTGAATAAATTTAAAAATAATTATGTCCTAACAACAATCACGTGGTATCAGCAACTTGGCAATTCAAGTTTGCTACATCAGGTACTCTACCCATATACCATAGAGATAGTGATTTGGCCTATTTTTTTTATCTTATATAAATATATGTTTTACCTAAGCACATTTTCATATTTACGCGTATGTCAGATACTTTGTAGTTTGACCGATATTTTTGCCTTTTGTACGTATATATTTAATCTTTATATTGAGTTTATTTAATATTTTTATAATTGAGTTTATTTAAAGTAGTTTATCATATTTATGTCAACTATTTGGAGTTTAGACAAGTTAAACCCAAGCGCGTGTTAAATCCATTGAATACTAATTTGTCTTATATACTAAAATAACAAAGGTATTAAATACTTCGGACAGATGATTTATTGTACAACAAAAGCAGAACAGATTAATGATATTTAATATTTAAGATAAGTCTCGGGTTAATATTCTCTTGGTTGTATTGGCATAAGAATATGCAACCTCCTTTCTTCCCATGGGTGATAGTAAGAGACTAACTCATATCTAAACTATGAACTCCTTTCGACCCACTTTCCACTGAAGCTTAGGACAATGTGACGGGTGGTAAGAAAAATGGTGATGTAAACAGGTGGTGAGTCTGTCACCGTCTTTATGTCACAATCAAAAATATAAATCGTACATAAGTTTTGAAAAAACTCATTGGTCTACCCCCTGAGGATCGAATTAGAGTCTCTTGATCCGAATTTAAATCGCCCATCCTCTGCCTCCTCTGAAGGTTATCGTGACTACATTTCATATGCATAAAATAAAAATACTTTTAAAATAGATTATGTGTATATATGTTTTAATTACGTATATAATAAAATTTGATTCAGTTGTAAAATTTTAAACCATAATGTATTTCACTGCTGCTGAATAAGTCATAGAACGCCTAACAACAAACTTCCCCCCACATCGGACGCTGACGTTCTCTATTGTCTCTATACTCCTACTACGCGGTTTTACATTGTCGTAGTTTATTTCATTTTTACCGTTTCTTTTCTGAGTTTTCCGTAAAACAATGCCTTTAATAACCTTGTATTGTCAAGTTGTTATTTTATTTCAACAAAGTCAGTTAAATGGAGAGACTAGTTTCATGATATTGTTTCAACTTCACTTGAATATAGCAAGCTAAAGAAGCTTTGGTACTCTAGAAATCAATCGATTTAAAACTTGAGTGACCAAAATACAAGCTCCGGGACGTCGTCTCTAAAATTGTGAATAGCAATTTCAAGTGCTCTTTTTTACCACTGCCGAGAGGTTGGGTGATCGGAATTAGAGTCAAGAGACCCGAGTTCGATCCCCAAGGCATGTAACAATGGGTTTTTGAAAAAATTATGTACGATTTATATCGTTGGCTTGAACGTAAAGACAGCGACGAGCTTAGACACGACGACACTAGACACGTTGTACCAAAATGTCTTCGGTGGAAGGTGGGTCTAAAGGACTTAATTATATAGAAGATATTTTTTTATATGCTGCATTTAACACGTGCTCTGGGAAGTGAGAAATGTATGACTGAGAAAAAAATTTCTTTCTCTCTCTCTTTTTATATACATATAATCGAAATATCACTTACCTCGCGATTTATGGCAAAAGGATATGCCACCACCTTTCGTCATGTGGGTTGTGTAAAAATGACTGTCGACTACAATTGGCTACCGATAGATGACGAGATAACCATCTCGTAATATACCGGACCAAAATTGAGTGGATCAATGAGAGAGGTAGCGGCATCTTTCTGAGGGGTGTCTGATATTGAGAACGCCAATTCGCTTTCCAAGCGTGTATTCTGCCAAATTCTCCCGTAAGGAAGAGGTCCATTTCCTGTAGTGGTCATGCAATGTCATTGTTAGCTTAGGCTAACGTCAGCTTTTATTTATTAATTTGAATCTGATTTATGCTGAAGGCGCTCACTGTTACTTGGTATGCTTGGTCGTGGACCCAATTTTTAAAATTTGTTTTATAAGACACTTAGTGATTGTAATATTTAGAGTATATTTTTTTTTGTTTTTGGAAACTTATAGTTAATATTTTTCTTCTTATTACGACAGCATTTGACACAAGTTTAATCACCAAATTTTCGCATCACAATGAAGAAATTAAATTCGAGTAGAACACTGTAAATAAACATCTAGTATTCAATTTCCATTGAATATACAATTTCCAAATATTGATAACTTGCGTTTGTTTTCTATCATATTTAAAAAAGGGCACTAAACCTATTAAAGAGTAATTTATTCATTGCATGTAAATTAATTCCACCAAGTTAATTGTTTTAAACAATACATGAGAATGTGTAGTTTTATCAGTGGTAGAGCCACGCATCAGCCTTTGTTGTTGCATGAATGGGCCGGCTCAACCGGGGAAGTATCACGACCTCACAGAATACCGGCGTGAAGTAGAAGTCAAACAAACTTCTGCGTTTCGTCTGGTCAGTGCAGATAACCGGAGGACCACACACCCCCCTTCCCCAATTTGGGGGGGGGGGGCACTCTAAGATCGGCAACGCATTGGTCGGCGGTAATCACTTACTATCACGTGAGCCGCCTGCTCGTTTGCCGGCCTATTCTATATAAAAAAAAAGCTTTTAGCTGTAGCCAATTTGGCAACTGAAAATGTTTGAGGTTATGGTAAAATGGTCGAAAGCTTAATTTAAATATTAAAATATTTGTATACTGCAGACTAAAGAAGGAATATATTTTTATACTTTTGTTACACCTCATTATAAGTGTAAATCAAATTTTTGATGTTAATCCGTTCATTTTTATACGTAATTAGTGTATTTTATCATCATATTTATGTACGCCTTCCTCTTTTAATTATATTTTTCCGAATGTGGAGAAGAATAAAGGTCGTAAACTCTCTTCATATAAATAATACTAAGTTTTTTTACTTTACTAGTTATCAAAGTCCACACTAAAACTTATGCTTCTCCTAAAGATTGCTACAAAGAGTGGTCCTGTGTCACCCGCATTCATATACTCCCCATGATATTGCGCACGTCGTCACTTCATCTTGTTTTTATCTTCATATACCTTTGCTTGTACGAGACTAGCATTCGAGAACCTTTCTTCTTCAAATGAGTATACATATACAAACATAACGGCCTATTAAAGTCCACTGCAGGACATAGGCATCTCCCATAGGCATTGCTATAATCATCATCATTATCAGACCGGGCACCTTAGACGCTGCTGCCCATCTTCGGTCTGATTATTTAGGTCTGATATTTTTAGAGATGGTTATCCCGTCATCTATCGGTTGCCATATCGATGTTCAAGGCTGTTTCCGTTATTCGCCTCCTACGACACCTACGGGTAGAAAGGGAGTGGCAATATTCTTACACCGTTACCACA
Organism: Sericinus montela; assembly: GCA_029286605.1. NCBI lineage: Eukaryota > Metazoa > Arthropoda > Insecta > Lepidoptera > Papilionidae > Sericinus > Sericinus montela. The sequence goes on from JAGSMR010000052.1 coordinate 771,527, forward strand.
CGGATAGTCTTCAAATGAGTCTGATGTTTTATATACATAAAGATTCAAGATTCTCCTTTCTGCAAAGTAACAATGACTGTGTTGTATTTTACTCAAGAAATTCTTATATATGTTTCAGCTATGAAGTTTCACCTGACCTTTTAATTAACATAAATCTCGTCATTTTAATTACTGCCGTTAATTAGAGGCCTAAAATTCTTGTGTTCTCGGTAAACGTTACTCATAGAATAAGATAATTAAAGTCATTCTCCGATGAAATACGGAGACGTATAAGTACCAGGAAAAGTTTAACATAGTAATATAATACACTATTTAATTATATAATAGCTTCTTATTTTTATGTAGTAAATCTGATTTTCAGCTTTCAATAACGTTTAAATTAATAAATAAAATAAAAATGTTTACACTGGAGACCACCGCGCCGATAAATATAACGAGCTTATCGGGCTACGATTGTCGAGGAAATTAGCGATAGCATTTTTAGAATTTTGAATTTTTTTTCCTGATACCTCGCATCACCACTGCTGTCAATCAGAGCTCTCTTTTATTCTTCTCTAAGTCACGATAGCCGAATGGTAGGGTGGTCGGAATTTCGAGTCGAGAGACCCGAGTTCGATCCTCAGGCGGCAGGGTCGTACCAATGAGTTTTTTTAAAAACTTATGCACGAATTATATCGTTGGCTTGGGATTGAAACGGCGACGAGCTCACCACCTGTCACGTTGTTTCAAAAATATCTTTGGTGGAAGGAGGGTCGAAACGACTTAATTGTCCACACTTCTGTCTACCCCTGTATTGAAAATTGGGTAAAGATATTTATTTATTTATTTTATTCTAGTGTGGAATTTTTAGTGATGATTTATATCATCACTAAAATTCCACATATTATATATTTACTATATTTGCTTTGCCATCAGACCAATGCACCGTTTTTAATGCGCTAGCAGACGAAGTTTAAGGCAAAGTTTTGTTAAGGCGAAGTTTTATTAAGGCGAAGTGTGGATGTTTGCATATATTTCATCCTTTTATAATAATAATGAATAAATCCATTATATAATTAATTAATAATTACAACGTTTCGAATTAATATTCCTCCTTTTTTGAAGTCGACTAAAAACAGAAACATATTCGACAAAGGTTATATATATGTCAGAATAATTCATTAGAGTATAATACTAACATTAGTCGAGTTATAATATGTAGCATGTTGGTAACTCCATACTAATGAGCTGGCTTCCGGCAGAATTCATGTGATTCTGTTTAGTGACGTGATTAATAGCCACCGGTACACGAAAGTACGTTAGCATTTGTAAAGTAATATTTTCAACACCATTGGGTGTCGGCATTAGAATGATATCACTACCACCAATCCATACCATCTATGGGTTTCTTTCAATAACTTAACATTATTTAAATAACAATAAATACATATCTTCATTTGGCGATCCGCACTTTCTAACTCTAGTTAGAGCCTATGCGCGTAAATATTTATTCATATATACACACATAGTCTCTAACTGGGCGTAATATACATATTTATTCATTTTATTTTGATTTAGAAATTGAATGTTGTTCAATTCAATTTCAGACAATCAATAGTTTTTAGAAAAGGAAGAGAGCAGATATATCCGAAAAATTGATCATTTTCTGGAATGCTATGTGTCAAGCAGTTTTATATTTCGTTGGCATTTCAATTTGAGTCTGGTACAAAGGTGAATCCAATATTGTTTAGCAGTTTGTACTTTTAGGAAAAGCTCGTGTCACAAATTAAACATTTCTATTGTAGTATATCCTATAATGTCTGCACGCTATTCCTAATACTGGGGCAGACACAGGGCTAGACAATTAAACCACCTTCCACCGAAAATATTTTGGGACAATGTGACAGGTGGTGAGCTGATCGACGTTTATATGTTAAAGCCAATAAACCCCCATTGGTACGAGCCTACCGCCTGAGGATCGTACCACTCAGCTATTTTAAATTAAAATTTTAGTAGCTGTTAAAAGCGGCTTCCCGTGGTGTCGTAAGATGCGACTACAGGAAGCCTTGAAAATTCCTTGCTTTCTAACCGATGGAGGGATAACTATAACGAATAATTCCAGATCAATATTTAACAGACCGGTAAGGGACAACAGCATCTAAGGTGCAAAGTGTCTGGTGTTTAGATCGCCAATCCGCTTTTTAAGCGTTGCCATTACGGCATAGAAGGGTATGCCATCGAGTTCGGGACAAACTTATAGGATTATATTATAGTAATAAAATAAATAAATATCTTCACGCAATTCCCAATACAGAAGTAGACAGAGGTTTAGTATAGACAATTAAGTCTCTTTGACCCACCTTCCACCGAAAATATTTTCGGGACTACGTGACAGGTGGTGAGCCCGTCGCCATCTTTATGTCCAAGGTAACGATATAATTCGTACATTAATTATTGAAAAACCCATTGGTACGAGCCTGCCACCTGGGGATCGAACTCGGGTCTCTTGACTCGAAATTCCGACCACGCAATCCCTCGGCTATTGTGGTAAATTAAATGATTTGTTAAATGTATTATATGTGTGTAAATTTGTGTAAACAAAATGGGTGTAAAAAAACAATTATATTTTCTGGGTTTAATAAAAGAATACATAAATTTTTTCCTTAAAAATGGTTGGTTCGGTTGTGTTGATTTTTAATTTGTTTTTGCGTCGCTAAAGGGATACCTGTTATTTTTAGCGCTAACCTAAATTAATACAAAGATATATAGAAGTCACGATAGCCGACTTGTTGGGTAGTCGGAATTTCGAGTCGAGAGACCCGAGTTCGATCTCCAGGTGGCAGTACCAATGAGTTTTTCAAAAACTTATGTATGAATTTCATCGTTGGCTTAGACATAAAGGGCGACGGGCTCACCACCTGTCACGTTGTCCCGAAAATATCTTCGGTGGAAGGTGGGTCAAAGGGACTTAATTGTCTGGACTTGACCTCTGTCTACCCCTGTATTGGGAATTGCGTGAAGATGTAAAAAAATACATAAAAAAATATACATGATAATTAAATTTTGTTATTATTATTAACTAAGTAGCTATTATATTAAGAATAAATAAAATAATAAATACGTAATGGATGTCATTACATATTCTTTATTTATTTATTGTCCCAAAGCAGAGTTTTCGGTGAAAGGCGGGTCGAAAAGGCTTAATTGTATAGACCTCTGTCTCCTCCAGTGTTGGGAATAACGTGAAGATGACGTATTCGTATAGTCGTAGTAATATATACATTGAATATGCTCATCCCTTTTAAGAGTGGATGTTGTAAGTGAAAATTCGGTCTGACCAACGTGATTTTTGAAAACTTTATAAGCTAAAGGGAGAGTCAAGAGTACTCCGATACCTAGACGTATACATGAAAAAAATGATTTATTTAATAGAAGAGAAAGAGGTATATACGCATCGTAATACTTGGCGATCTGTTCTCTATAGCTTCCCTTTTATGTGTGAAGATGTTTATTTTATTTTACTAAAACTTTATAACATTTTATAAAATAAAATAATATATATCTTATCAACATAAACATAAAATTTTATATATCTTTTCAATAATTTTATAAAGTGTTTACATGGTTTATAATTAATCTGTATAGCTAACACCTTGAGTATTAGCTACAGGTGTGATAATGTCGGTATTAAACCTGTTGCTGGCAATAAAATCACGTTCAGCAAAGTGAACACAATCACAAACCGACAAGTAAATAAGGTGTAAAATCAAATAAGTTTTTGTATTAATAACCGTGTGGTAACGGTTATAGAATATTCCCACTCCCTTTCTTGCCGTGGGTGTCGTAAGAGGCGACTAAGGGAAACAACCCAGTATATCGTTATGGCAACCGATAGATTGTGATGGTGATAACCATCTTCAAAAATATCAGACCAAAATAATCACACCGAAGACGGACAGTAGGTTTAGAGGGGCGAGTGGTCTGCTACTGCGCCAATCCGCTTGCCAAGCGTGGCAAATCCTCCCTATGGGAGAAGTCTATGTCCAGCAGTGGAATTTAATAGGCGGTTATGTATGTATTAATTTTGCTATTAATTGCCGTTGTTGTTATATATAGCTTATTTATGAATGCATTGATAACTTAAAGACCTACTCCATAGCATGACGTAGTTCTCTTCCATTAAGATAATTAGCTATAGTTAGATAATAAGTATTCGCCACGATGTAGCGATCGTAGCATCAAACACCTCGCACCATAGTTGCAGCTGTCCGTCACCGGTCTGTTGATTTTTCGTCTATTTTATTTTAGATGGTTATCCTACCATCTGTTTGTTAAACAATTCCATACAAAGCGTTTCCCTTAGTCGGCCTTAACGACACCCACGGACAATAGTATATTCTTACTTCTATACCACATGGCAACTAATTACGCTATAAATTTTATTTCATCGCTAGGTCTATATTTTTATAAACATTATACAGAGAGTTTAAAAATATCTAAATATCGTTAGATATTCTTCAGCAAGAGATGAAGTGGAAAACGAATTTGAATAAAATATTGAAAACAACATTTCTCTCCGTCTCCTTTATGATAACGAGGCAATCTTTTTTATTTCAATATGTAATAAAGTTAACGCTTGAATCAAGTTCCGTTGTAAGAAAAAGGGCGACGGATCTTTGTAGTTGTTATTTTATTAAAGTAAATAAAATGTGGTTCCCGAGAATATAAAAATAGGAGGTTATTATTTTTACTTACGCAATTTCATTTACTTTACGCATTTACTTATTAAATATTACACATGCATATTACATGTAAAATAAGTATAAATATTGGGTGGTCGGAATTTCGACTCATGAGACCCGAGTACGATCCCCAGGTGGCAGGCTCGTACCAATGGATTTTTCAAAAACTTTTGTACGAATTATATCGTTGGCTTGGACATAAAGACGGCGATCGGACCACTTATCACGGTGTTCCGAAAACATCTTCGGTGGAGAGAGGGTCCAAGGTACTTAATTGTCTAGACAACACCTCTATCTACCCCTCTATTGGGATTATGCGTGAAAACATTAATTTATGTATTATTTCACCACGGAGAGAGATTAGAAACACATACTCCGATAAAATTATTACGTGATGAAAAGTTCATTTTGAAGGCCGAAACGCAATTTTTTACAATAATTTTTATGGCGAATATATAAAATAAATTACACTGTCTCTATATAACGAGGTACGTTAATGATCCATTAAATATAACGCTTCGTTAACTTCTTTGGCTCCAATATTACACAAGGATTTACTTTTATCCTCGTTTACCGATTTGGTAAAGATTTGTGAAAAAGTGGTAAAGAAGTGTAGATGTCGTATATTTATATTTTATACTGATTATTAAATATGTTTAAAAATTATATAAATTTATAGTAATTTAAATTTTTAACGAAGAATAATTTTAAAAGTCTTTGACCGTTATGTCTGTATGGCGTGACCATGATGTCTGTTAGCGACAGATTCTCAAAGAAAAAAGCATTTTCTGTATTGATAAGTATTAAAGTATAGGAACAACATCATATATATTGCTCGGATCCCAATGTAAGAACCTTGAAACTTGAGATATGTTTTTCTACTTTGACCCATCCGGGAATCGAACCCGGGACCTCGAGATGGCGACATCTTGAAAACCGGTGTTTACGCCACTCGTCCACGGAGGTCGGCGTATATTGCATATATCTAAGACTACGTTGTGACCAGGTAATAATTAAGACAGAAATATTAGGTGGAAATAATTTTGTGGACGTGGGTTACATATGTAGAAAGAAGTGTGTTGCCATATGCCTCATATTTGTCATCCTCATCATACAGCCACTGTAACATATGCCTCCAGAGATTGGCACATAGAATGGCCCCGCTATCTGCATCTATTGATTCCCCGCAATATTGTGCAGATCGTTGCTTCATCGTGTGGGTGTCTTACATTGTCATAGTTCACCGCTCTTGGAAAGCGGATGGGAAGTGGATTGCGTTACCAGGAAAAGGACATGAATAGACCTTCAAAGTGGAGAAGGGCGTTCTTAGATGTTATGGGTATATAGATCCATTAAGAGGAGACCGAATAGTGAAGAAAACATACAGCGCGGTTAACATTAAAATAGACAGATCAAGACTAACTTTTGAAGACCATGCGACCAAATTGAAGTCTATTTATTTTAATTATGAAGTCTATTTTTATTAACTACTTTACAGTTTGAGTGACTTGACCCGATTCGAATGAAATCGAATTACTACATTAAAAACGTGTAATTAATAGAGCGGAGAGTAGTGATTGAGTTTAATTAATTATTCAGACTGAGAATTTGTTTGAAAGAATTCAATTTAGAATATTAACGGAAATATCATCTTACATTTATACTATTATATTAAATAAATAAATTAATTAATACATATATATTTAAAGAGAGTATAGTTAAAAGAACTCTATAGATTATGTAAGAATAGTAATAAAAAGTTTGAACAATAATAAGAATAATCCAGTTAGTAAAGGCAACTCAATTAGTGCATGAAGCGCATAGTAACTGACGGGAAAAGAACTAGTTCGTTAGTTTATTCGCTTGATAATTAGTTAATTCAGTAGAAAAAGACAAATTTTTATAATGATATGAAATTTAAAATGTTTTAATATGCTGAAATATTAAAGGTAATATTACATTATAATTTTAGTCGTTGTAATTTATTAAAATTAATGATAGACCCTAGGGAATGAGTTGACCGCTCCCATTCTATTTTTATTTTATAATGTTAAATTTTGTGTTTCACGGTTTTTATTTTATAGTCTTGATAGCCTACAAGTTGGGTGATCGTAATTCGTGTCAAGCGACCCGGGTTCGATACCTAAGGCTCGTACCAATTAGTTTTTTCAAAAAAACTTATGTATCATTTATTTCGTAGGATCGTACGTGAAGACGGTAACGGGCTCATCTGCTGTCGTGAAGTTGTTCCAAAAATGAAACTTGATTGTCTAGACATTTGTCTACCCCTGTATTCGGGAAGATGTTTTTTTTTTATTTTTTATTTCCCTTGTTTAAGAAAATAAACAAAAGGAGTATACTTATGGAGTTTTTTTCGTCTGTTTTTAACGGTTAGAGGAATCTTATTGTGAACTCCACAATGTTTAGGCTATGTTGATTCTTCATGACTCACCGTGGGTGTTCAAAGGGGTGGGATTTAACGGTGTTTTGATTTAACGTGAGTGTCTGGGTGCCTAGGTTACTAAGCTCTAACGCACTATCTGAGAATCCATTTCGAGGGAAATATACGAGACGAATATTAAGCACACCGGTGATGGACAGCAGCGTTGAAGTTGCAAGGTGTTTGAAATAAGTGGTAAATTCTACCTTACTATTGAGATCTTAGTACTTCAAATGACTTGTACAGGCCGGTAAGCAATTAAAATAAAACAATGACAAATTTCCTGCATGAACATGAAACACTAAGGTAAAATTGAAATGAAAAGAACTTGACATGAATTCTATCGACTGCTTGCTCAAGTTTCGAGTGGCTTTGCTTCGTTATATTAATTAGTTTCGCAAATAAATTTGAGTCTACAGATAATTTTAGGTAATTACACTTTTTTTCTAATATTCTTCAATACGTTACAATAATTAGTAACAGGTTTTGAGCTTATGGCCGACTTAGTGACCGATCTCCTCGATGGGGAGAAATTGTCATAGTTCACCACTCTTGGAAAGCGGATGGGAAGTGGATCGCGTTACCAGGAAAAGGACATGAATAGACCTTCAAAGTGGAGAAGGGCGTTCTTAGATGTTATGGGTATATAGATCCATTAAGAGGAGACCGAATAGTGAAGAAAACATACAGCGCGAGATTTAACATTAAAAATAGACAGATCAAGACTAACTTTTGAAGACCATGCGACCAAATTGAAGTCTATTTATTTTAATTATGAAGTCTATTTTTATTAACTACTTTACGGTTTGAGTGACTTGACCCGATTCGAATGAAATCGAATTACTACATTAAAAACGTGTAATTAATAGAGCGGAGAGTAGTGATTGAGTTTAATTAATTATTCAGACTGAGAATTTGTTTGAAAGAATTCAATTTAGAATATTAACGGAAATATCATCTTACATTTATACTATTATATTAAATAAAAAAAATCAATAAAAATATCTTCATGCCATTCCCAGTACAGAGGTAGACAGAGGTCTAGTCTAAATAATTAAGACCCTTTCGAACCACCTTCCAACGAAGATATTTCGGGACAACGTGACAGGTGGTGAGCCCGTCGCCTTCTTTATGTCCAAGCCAACGATATGAATCGTACATAGGTTTTTTCGTTTGAAAAAACCCATTGTTACCTGCCACCTGGGGATCGAACTCGGGTCCTCGATTCGTAATTCCGACCAGCCTTCCACTCGGCTGTCGTGACTTTATATTAAATAAATAAATTAATTAATACATATATAGATAGGAACAACATCATATATATTGCTCGGATCCCAATGTAAGAACCTTGAAACTTGAGATATGTTTTTCTACTTTGACCCATCCGGGAATCGAACCCGGGACCTCGAGATGGCGACATCTTGAAAACCGGTGTTTACGCCACTCGTCCACGGAGGTCGGCGTATATTGCATATATCTAAGACTACGTTGTGACCAGGTAATAATTAAGACAGAAATATTAGGTGGAAATAATTTTGTGGACGTGGGTTACATATGTAGAAAGAAGTGTGTTGCCATATGCCTCATATTTGTCATCCTCATCATACAGCCACTGCTTAACATATGCCTCCAGAGATTGGCACATAGAATGGCCCCGCTATCTGCATCTATTGATTCCCCGCAATATTGTGCAGATCGTTGCTTCATCGTGTGGGTGTCTTACATTGTCATATGCTTAGTTCATGATAGTATACCACTCCCATTATTCTCGTGGCTGTGATGAGAGGCGACTTAAGTCTTGAAAATTCAATTGGCTGCCAACAAATGGCGGGATAAACGTTTCTAAAAATATCACTAAAATGTATCATACCAGAGATGGGCAACTTCTTCTAAGGTGCAAGATGATGGTAATGTGATCGCCAATCAGCTTGTGAAGTGTGGTGATTAGCACAAATCGTCTTTACTGGAGAGACTTCTTTTTTATCTTTTATCTCCTCAACAAAATGTATTAGTAAGTAAATAAGTAAGTTGAATCCTAAACTTTATATTACGCTTGATATAAGTTTAATAAGTAATTCAAAAGTAAATCCAGTAAAAAAGAAATTCACAATACCTAGAAGTCATTGACTTCTCTGCGTTTAAAGTGTTAGTGTTTTCTTCAAATTTATATCGATCCTTTTAAGTTCATGTGAAAGAAGAAAATTCAAAACCATTCATAACCAGCGAATATCAAATTTTTGAAAGTTTTAAACAGTTTATGTTTTTTAGTCTTAATCCAAACAATATTTCCACAAAATTCTGGAATATATTTTGTGTCGAATGTTTGCATTTTTTAAATATTCGTAAAACCAGAGCTCTGTGATGTTTTATTACGAATATTTGATGAAAATAATATTTATTCGTATTTTGTTAACAAAACATCGCGGTTAAGGCTTTGTAATATGTCATTTTTATTTTATTGAATGAAAAGCCTGTGATGTATAGAAGACATTTGATTTTTTTTGAAAATAGTAACTTTTCTCTCAGTCCTCCTGAGACATTCACAGTCAAGAGTTGGAGGCCAAGAGAAGTGAAAAGGCAACGACGCAAACATAGTCCAGCAACTATTAGTGTCCAAGCCACAATTACTAAGCTATACAGACGGTATCTTATCCGAAGTGATGACAATATCTTGATTGGCGAATGCAACTCGTCTAGTCGAAGTTCAGTGTTCAGGAAAATACGTTGAAACTTCTCCACAATATACTTTGAATATTTAACTTTAAGACCAGTTTTTTTTTATTTGTACGTTGACTACCTCCGTAGACGAGAGCGTACACACCGGGTTTCATGGTGTCGCCAGTTCTGAGATTCATGGTTCGATTCCTGGTCGGATGAATATAGAAAAACACTTTTTCTACATTTTCTCGCGTCTGGGAGTTTGCGGTATCTTCGTTGTTTCAGATTCCATATCACAAGTAATTAACCTGCTCACTTTGGGATCAGAGCAATGTATACGATGATACTCTATCTATGTATGTATTTATTATTAAAATAAAAAAAAATGTGACATTGTCCACTGTCGACCTGGGATAAGCCTTTCTAAAAAAGTGTTTTTACTATATTCTCTCAGCTTATTCGCTGCTTACTGTGGGATCAGATGTAAGTGATGTTGTAGCTATCTATGTATGTATTTATTTATTCACATCAATTCATTATTCTGTTAAATCATTCAGACAACATAACCTTTGTGATAATATTGTGAAATTAAGACGGAGCCAATGTGAAATTAAAACATTTCTGGCGTATCAATTATTTTACGAATATATTGACAAAGGTTCGAATATCTAATTACAAGGGATCCTAAACGATGCCTTTTGTGTACCTATTCTGTATAGCTTGCGTTGACTTTTATTAATTTGTTATGTAACCACTTGTTAATTTAGTAATTTAGAGAAGTCACGATAGACGAGTGTTTGAGTGATCAGAATTTGAGTTAAGAATCTGGGTATCGAACTCGGATCGAGTTTGGTTTATATCGTTGGCCTGGACATAGAGACGGTGACGGGCTCACCACCTGTCACGTTGTCTCTAAAATTAATTCGGTGGAAAGTGGGTCGAAAGAACTTCATTATCTAGACCTCTGCCTACCCCTGTATTGGGAATGATGTGCAGATATTTATATTAATGTTAATTTAGTCATCCGTAGTTGTTTAGTTTGTGTGGATACAGCGTAATATACCAACCCCTTTCTTCCCATTGGTGTTGTAAGAGGTGATTAAGGAAAATGCTTTGAAAATACTTAAAAAAAATATATAAATACATAAGCATACAATGGAAAATACATAAGCATATAATAATAATAATTATTATTATTATTATCTTTATTCATAAACCAAATAAACAGAATCCTGAATAACAGTGGTATGTGACCCCTGAACTAAGGGATAAGATACCTGTGTTTCAGGGGCCACTTTCTTTCCCAGTAATTAGTTTATGGACAAGAAAATTAAGAAATCTTTTGAATATTGCACTATTTGCTCCTGGGTTAAGATAACGGTCAGTTCTTTTAAGACTTTGAGTTACGTGGGGCACTGTAAAGCGATGAAACCTTCTTATGATGTTATATATAATTTGGCTACTGAAAGATTGCGATTGCGATTGATTAAAGAATTACCTAATAACCTCTCGAAATACTTAAAAGACTTGTGATAGCTATACGCATTCAAGGTAACGCCAATCCTTTTGCGAAGCGTGGCGATTAGGGCAAACCTTCCGTACAGGAATTACGGGAGAGGCAGTGGACATTAGGCTGTTACACATATGAACATGATGGATAGCTGAGATTATTACGAGTATTATTAAGATCAAGAAATATACAAATCTTAACTCTATGTAAACGATTAAGGCGTTATGAATAGACGTCGTTTAATAGAAATAATAAAAAGATACTCGCCGTGTTTACAGTTTGAAAGCTAGAATAACAATGAATATACTTACTTACTTACTTGTCTTCACGGAAAATCCCTGTCGGGGTAGCCAGAGAGAACAAATCGCCAAGTGTCACGATCCCTACATACTTCTTTCGCTTCTTTCAGATTCATCATTTTCTTCATACATGCATGTCTAGGTATCCAAGTACTCTTGACCCTCCCCTCTTCGAGCAATTTGCTCACATGGTCTTCGAAAGTTAGTCTCGGTCTACCTCGACACCATTTAACATTAACTTTCGCGCTATATATTTTCTTCACCATTCGGTTTTCACTCATTCGCTCAACGTGCCCAAACCATCGAAGCATGCCCTTATCCATTTTTAAGAGAAGGTCATCTTTCAAACCTGACGTATTGCGAATCTCTTCGTTTCGCTTTCGGTCGGCCACTGCATTCAACCTGTATCTCCACTGCATTCAACCTGCTTTTATACTTATTATGGCATACTTAGGTTTCGCTGCCATATAATAAAGTCGGTACCAAAACTGCGTTATGAATTGCAAGGCGTGCACTTTTCACTACGCTTTGCCTTTTGACTAACGCAGTCAGGGCACCATGGACTTTGTTCCCAGCAGCGACATGCCTCTCCACATCTAAATCACATCTTCCATCGCGGCTAAACGCACTCCACAAGTATACAATTTCATTCACCTATTCTAGACATTCCTGATTTATCCAAATTTCGCACTTCATTCTTTCATCGTCCCTTTCAAATACCAGAACCTTAGTTTTATTAGCATTCAAACGGAGACCATTAATTTCACATTCTTCTTTCATACACGTGACTAATGCCTGCAGTTATGCCTCTGATGGTGCAAAAAGCACTGCATCACCTGCATAAAGCAGACAATTTACTTTTATGTCACCCAATTTCACACCCAAACAGCTATCTTTCAGCTTCTATAAACAGCTGTCGAGATACAGTATGAACAGCCAGAAAGACATGACACAACCCTGTTTTACGCCCGTTTGGACGCTAAACATGGGTGACAGGTCATTCCCTATCCGCACACAGGCTTTACAGTCACAGTAAAGTGACTGCACAGCCCTTAGCAATCGACCATCCACACCATACCCCGGCAACAGTTCCCACATTTTCTTCCTTACAATCTTATTAAATGAAAAAAAAGTATCTTATTAAATGCTTTCTCAAGATCCACAAAAGCACAGAAAATCCTCTGGATAGCAGCCAGGAGCTACTCCGTGACCACGCGGAAGGAAAACATTTGATCCGTGCATCCTCTTCCAGATCTAAATCCGCATTGTGCCTCCCATAGAAATCTTTCCCATTTCTCTTGCATTCTACATGTCAAAACCTTCGAGTAAACTTTACTTGCTAAACTGGTCAAGCTGATTGCCCGATAGCACCCGCAGTCAAAATGTGAACCTTTACCTTTATATAAAGGCACAATGACAGCCGATCGCCAATCATCCGGGACAGCTCCCGTTCGCTAGCACAAATTGCACAACAGATGAAAGCTGTTTCAGACGCGAGGCCCACCATACTAGACCATGTCAGCAGTAATTCTGTCTAGTCCCGCAGCCTTACCACATTTAAAACTTCGAATCGCACATTCAATCTCTTTCATACTGATGATCTCAGTGTCATCGAGGTCCTAGTCTGTCGTACGAGTCACGGCGTCAACCCCGGATCCCTCACTAAGATCATCACACGCATACATTTCTCTATAAAATTCGCTCCATCGCTGCTGACGTCCGATTTTTCAGAGAGAACGTCATTAGTTCCCGAAAGCACTTTGTTCATTCTTAAAGCCGTCCGGGTCCATTCAACCTCTTTCCAGAAGAGTTTGGAGTTCTCCTTGAAGTTGTGCGACAACCTTTCGTCCGCCTCCTTTCTACACCTTTCACGCACTTCCTCAATCAATGCTTCCGTGTGAACTTTCTGCAGCTTATATCTTTCTTTCCTCTTCTCTCTCATATCCTTATCATTACTAGAGGCCAAGTAGTCTAACTATGCTTTCTTCTTCTTATTTACTACTTCTTTCACTTCGTCATTCCATGCATCACGCTTTTTACTTCTTCTTCTTCCTGCCCCTATCCCATGCTAAGTAAGGTCGGCACAACATGTTTTCTTCTTCCACTCTCCTCTATTTCCCGTCATGTCAATACTCACTCCTTTCTTTCTCATGTCTTCTTTCACACACACTTTTCACTGTTCCACACACGTCTTCCGCTGCACTAACCATTCCATCTCTAAGGCTCTGCCATATTTCTTTCACACATTGTTGATGTCCAGCGTTTCGGCTATCATTGCTTGATATTTATCCCTAGTGTCCGCTTCCTGAAGCTTCCAGCTTCGGATGCTACCGACCGACTGTGGTTCTGGTATCACCGTCCGGTGGCGCCAATCGCGAACAGACCCCTAAACCTAGTAATCACTAGATAGTGATCCGTTCCCAGGTCAGCACCCCTGAACACTCGCGTAACCATCACCTGTTTTCGCAGTCGGTCATCCACCAGGAATAAATCGATCATACTTCTCTCATTCTCTCTTGTTCTAGTATACATATGGATTTTCTTGTGACTAAACATAGTGTTTGTCTCAAGAAGCATTCCTTGCATACAGCCAGTATAAGCTTGCCAGCATCGATAACCCTTTTATCACCAAACATTCCAACCACCGACTCGTACCCTGGCCGAGCGGTACCAACCCATTCAAATCACCACATAAAACAATTATTTCGATTCCCCTAACCAAATCTAGAACTTCTCTTACATTCTCCCAAAACTCCTCCAGCTCAGCTCTGGGCGATGAAGTTACCGGCGCAAAAACAGCCAAAAGGAATAACTTCGTCAGTCCCAATTTGAAGCGTATCCAGAGAAGTCTTAAGTTCACAACCTTATAATCAGTCATAACATCGACTAACCGAGACGACAGCAGCACCCCCACTCCCTGGCAGGCGCTCTCGCTCTCCGGGACTCCGGACCATAGAGCTAACGCCCCGCCAGGGAGCTCTTCAGTACCGCTGCCCTTCCGTTTGGTCTCCGACAAACACACGACATCAAATTCTCTTTTTTTCATTATTTCGATTAACTCATTCGTCTAATCTCTCATGCCTCCTCTAACATTTCACGTGCCAACTCTGCACTCCGTCCTCCACCTTCCGCCGTGTCAGGCTGTGCGTGACGGGTGGCGGTCCCCATCGACGCTTTGCTCGCTGCATTCCACACCAACAGGGACGAACTGGTGTGCGACGCCTTAGGGGGACGCCCTAACCCTCGTTGGCATGGGTGTGCAGCTGTGTAGAATTGCAGCCCTGAAAAGGGCTGGCAGGAGTCGCGACGAGCACGCTTCTACCATGACCCCCTAAACAATGAATATGATAACGTATATATATCTATCGCTAACTAACAGTAGAGTACACGTTTAAGTCAATCCAAATACCGCATTTCTAAGAATCTTCGGATTGTGCGACGCCGACATTTGTTATAGTTAAATTATACTCAGGCGTTATTTTGAAGAAATTCAATATATACACGAAGTTACGATAGCCGATTGGTTGGGTGGTCGGAATTTCGAGTCAAGAGACCCGAGTTCGGTCCTCAAGTGGCCGTACCAATGGGTTTTTCTAAAACTTATGTACGAATTATGTCGTTGGCTTGGACATAAAGACGGCAAAGGGCTCACCACCTGTCACGTTGTCCCGAAAAGATCTTCAGTGGAAGATGGGTCGAAGGGACTTAAATGTCTAGACTAGACCTCTGTCTACACCTGTATTGGTTTTTTTGAAGATATTTATTATTTATCTATTATTATAATAAATATGTTATTAAAGTTATTTTGCACCATTCCGTAGGCGAAAATAAATGGCATATGTCACCTGGTCCGAAGAATAGAAATACACCACCCATCCGCCCACAGGTGAATGCACTAATTCTACTACTGGATGCATCACCACCACTACACAAGCACTACACTCGGAATTAGGTAACATATTGTGTCACCGACAACGCGACACGTATTTCTTCTAAAAACCTAGTATTATCAAATAAGCCCGACAATGAAGTTTATTACGGGCCAGATAATAAAGCAACAAGGAAACATACGCAGGCTGCAGTTTTATTAATTTTGGTAAATTAGTCGGTATTGTTTATTAATACTGACGTTTTGCTAGTATTATTGACAGTGGGTGAAATTTTGCAGAGTGTAGTATCACTGTAAGAAAAACAAGCAAAACCAACTATGGTCTATACTGATTTCCATTGCCTTTTCGGTTGATGAGGGGACAGTATAAAAACGATCCTATATGCTTCCTAGGATCTCATAAAATAAATAGCATAAAAATAAATTCAGTGGTTTAAGAGAAAAAAGATAATAAGTTGGAAAACAAAAGTACTTACTTCTTCTTAAAGAGTTTTGATAATATTAATATAGAAGAAATAATTTCGAGAGAATTTATTTTTTCAAACGTCCCGTTCGTTTACTATCGCTTATTTCAATCCGTCTCTTTTAGTGATACTTTTTATTTCATCCAGTATTAAATTACAGGAGAGCCTAATAAGATTTCACTTGAAAATTAGGATATTTTAATAAATTTAGGTTATATTAACAAATTCAAAGTCTAATCTTTATTTCCAGACTAAGTTTTTACAAGGTCTTATGAATAATACACGTGTAATTTTGTAGGCAATGCCTAAAATCTAATTAATATTTAATGTTATTAATACGGCAAGCAAGAAAGCTTACAATATAAACATTTAACACAATTTAAATTGTATTTTTAAATAGTGTAGGGGGGGGGGGGGACGGAGTTCGTTAATAGGAATCAAGAAATCCGATTATTTAAGTAAATTGTAATTAACGTTCACTTCGTAAATATGTTTTCGGTTTAGTGTAATTAAAATAATGTTAATATTGTTAGTGGTTGGCATAATTTTTGGGAGATATCGCGAAAGCTGATGCAACTGATGTAAAACTCATAGTTAAGAGACACACAACTAAGAGACAGCATCACCTGATTACGGCAGAGGTCGCAGATTCAAATCCCTCTCGTGCCAGTTGACTATTTAAATTTCATTTTTTTTTCAATTTTACGTTTAGTATTATAATCTCAAGTAACAAGCTCTGTAAAACCACATTAAGATATTGAAAAATAATTTCTCTAGTGTAAATGAGAGACTTAAAAATCGACTAACACGGTTCGAACTTGAGACGATCGCCGTATCGTGAGGTCTGTATACCTTTTAACGTGTCTAAAAAAATTTAATTGTAGCAATTGATGCCTTTTACATTATAAGTAACCGTTACGGAAGTATTTTAATAAATTTATTCTCTAAGAGTTTCCCCAAAATTCCAAGTTTCATATATTTTCCTGGTTAGAATGAAATATATACTCATATCAGAGCTTTTTGAACGATTTTTTTATAGAAAAGGGAGGCAAACGAGCAGGTGGCTCACGTGATGGTAAGTGACTACCGCCGCCCACTATACACCCGCAATACCAGAGGCATAGCAGATGCGTTGCCGGCCTTAGAGCCCCCCCTCCCCCCGGTTACCTGCACTCACCAGACGAAACGCAGAAGTTTGTTAGACTTCTATTTCACGCCGGTATTTTGTGAGGTCGTGGTACTTCCCCGGTCGAGCCGGCCCATTCATGCAACAACAAAAGCTGATGCGTGGCTCTATCACTGTAGAATAAATAATATAAAATTACGATTAAAACTCTTTTAAACGAATATTATAAAATTTTCAATTGACCCCGACCATAAGGTCGAAGGTCGACGAACAATGTTTTGACAATACCACAAAGCGAATAAAGATGAAAAGGTTATATTTATGTTATTAGAACGTCGACGTGGTCTGACAATTTCGTTTCAATACTGTTTTCCCTTATCATATTGACATTTCAAAATAAAACCAACTTTTATTTCTCTAGATAAAGTAGCTCTTGTTAGTATAATTAACGGTATTACTTTCAAGAACAATTTAATGTTAATCACTAGACGAAAGTCACGATAGTCGAGTGATTAGGTGGTCGGAATTTCGAGTCAAGAGACCCGAGTTCGATCCTCTGATGGCAGGCTCGTCGTTTGTGTTCGTGTTACGCCGTATAGCTCACAATGTTCTCACTCAATCAAGGGGTATGAGCTAAAGGTGAACTCACTAGCAAAAAAATATATTTCTTTTTTGTTAATTAACCTATTTTTGTAATTTATGTATATCTTTAAATATATTCTATAAGCAACAAATAATTACTGTTGTTATTATATGTTATTGTGAAAATTTGTGGAGTGTTTATGGAGTGTGCAACACATGCTGTGTTCAGTGGAATATGTGAAGCAAAACAAATCGTAAAGATCTAATAATGATAATAAATATCTGAAGCGTCACGATAGCCGAGTAGTTGCCGGTGGTGGCCGGTGGTAACCGGTATTCAAGAGACCCGAGTCCTATCCCCAGGTGGCTGGCTCGCACCAATGGTTTTAATTTATGACAAATATTTTAGTCTTGTAGTCTATAATATTTGTAATAAACATTTAATAATGTCAGCATACAAGGCTTCTGATGTACATAATGTAAATACTAGGAAGAAACACAAGCTTGTAACATCGGTTACTAGACTCCATAGAGTAAGTAACTCGTTCACAGGGCGGTGTATACGCTTCTACAACAAAGTTACGGTAAATGTGCAAAGCCTGTCTATTAACAGGTTTAAGAAATTTATTAAAGAAAAGCTTTATAGGAAGGTTTATTATAATATAAATGGATATATTAATGACAGTAAACCCTGGGAATGAGGTGATCGCTCCCAAGCTATTTCTAGACAATATCACAATATTTTTGTATAATGTATTATATTGTTAAAAATATTGACCAAAAAAGAGGATACCTACGCAGGTTCTTTCGCCTGTTTCTTTTCCGTTAGAGGAACCTCATTACGAAACGGTGGTAGATTAAAAATGACGATCGATAAACGACGATGTATGTTCTTATGATGATGAATGATTTGATTTGATTTGATTTGCCATAATTTATTTATTTATTTATTATTATACACAAAACAGACTAAGACAATTACATGATAACATTAAAACTCTAAGGTATTGAACAATCCTTGCCCAAACTATGTGTATACAGATTTAAAACATGGACACGGTGTTTTCTTTTTTACACTTAAATATAAGTAATGAAAAAAAAATCAGAAAATTTACACAAAGATATAATAAAACAAAAATCACAAATACAGAAATCACTAAGCATTTACAAGAGGGCTTCCCAAACACTTGACTTATATGTGTTCAAATTCGAAATAAATACATCTATATTTGTGTTGCTAATAGTAATTTCGTTATATTTCCTACACATTTGAACCAATGGATTATTATATGAGGTGTTGTTATTAAAAACATTTAATAGAAATGTCTTGGAACTTCTACCTCGATGCATGGTACTTATATCTATCTGAGAGAGTAAGAATGGACAATCCACGATTGAATGGAGTAATTTGTATAAATATACCAGCAATGCAAACTCTCGCCTCATTTTTAGTGACGTAACTTGAAAGTATGTGCACCTATCAGAGTATTCTGCTAATGTACGTGTTAAATAAAAGCGCCAACATAGAACTTTAAAAAACCGCTTTTGAACTCCCTCTATCCTATTAGAATGAACAGCATAATAAGGTGACCAAACTATAGATGCATATTCAAGAATATTTCTTACTAAACTGGAATATAGAATGACTGTACTGTTAGGTTTCTTAAAGTTTTTTGTGTTTCTTAAGATAAATCCTAATTTTTGATTAGATTTTTTTATTATATAAAAATATAATTACACTTGAAAAATAATTTTTCATCGAAAAAAACACCTAAATCCTTCACTTTACTAACTCTTAAAAGCGTGTGATCTTTTAATTTGTAATCAAATAGTATTTTTTGTTTTTTCTTTGTGAAGGATATTGTTAAACATTTTTTTATATTTGAAGACACATCGCTGGGTACGGTCTTCAGGATCAGCCATAGTTATTTGCTTGGGCGTATAGGCGGAGAACAAGATAAAAGTCCAGAACAGATTGTAATATAATCACTTTACTTTGCAAATAATTATTAACGTTACACTCGAATTATTCGAATAATCAATTTACTACAATTAACATAGACACTTTAACTTTACACATTAATCACGATCACACAGTAATAATACGATTACACGGAACAAGAGCGATCCGTCGAAAAACGTGGTGCGCTACCGATGGCGGTTACTGATCCTCTGCCGCCAACATGGCCGCGCCGACCATCGAGACGACGTTCCGCCAGAAATGACAACTGTCAAATCTAGTTCCGGCGTATTTTGACCGATGATATTTCGAATGCGCCGTCACGGCCGGACCGTCCTCGGGCGCCTATATTTGAGGTCCTGTAACAAACGGGCGAGCATCGATCATCCACATTAATATGACGCTCGTCCTCCCTGACAAACTACTTAGTAATCTTTATGATTCATGAGTATAGCAAGCGATTAAATTCCTGTCTCGTATCGACCACTACCAATGGACCAGACAACCCTATTCTCACCAGCGTACGAACAAGTTGGACCGGACGGGTGTATCCTTTCAACCAACCGCGGACGGTATGGCCCGGATGGCACTGTCCTTACGACCAACGCAAAACAACAGTATGGCCCGGACGGGTGTATCCTTCAACCAACCGCGGACGGTGTGGCCCGGATGACACTGTCCTTACGACCATCATGATAACTGTAGCGACCATCAACAAAAAGGCATCCTTGTCCTTACCTAATTATCAGACCTGTCTTGCTCAGCATGAATTTGTACTACATGCTGGAAATCTTCGTGATCATTACTAACGCTAAGCGTGTCTGAATTAGTGTCAGAAACAACTGTCATGGTGTCAGATCCAGCTGTCATGGTGTCAGATCCAGCTGTCATGGTGTCAGATCCAGCAGTCGTGGTGTCAGAGGTTATACTACTCAGTCTGTTTGGACGGCTGATGTCGAGCTCTACGTCATCTGGCGCCGTCTCGGCCTCCTCTTCATTGATTAAATTGTTGCTTATCTCAAGCAAACCCTCATGACCCAGGGTACTGAACGCAAGTTCTCATGTGCATATTTATAAGTACGATGTGAATTATTAAGGCTTCTGAGTTCATACCGATCGTGCTCTAATACCGCGGTAATGACAAAGGGACCTCTAAATTTTTATCTAATTTTGTTTGATTCCGTTCGCTATTTTTAATGAAGACAAAATCTCCTTGTGAGAATCGTTTAATGGCAGCACGACCCTATTAAAGCGTTCAACTTCTGATGCAGCAGCTCTTATTACATTTTCAGAAGCGTCTTTTCTCACATAATCTAGATCTCATCGGCTTTGATTTTCAGAATTTGTAGGACTAATCATTGATAAACCTAAAGACTGTGCGCGAATTCCAAACATTAGTTCAGTCGGTGTATATTTCGTAATGGTAGATCTGGTACTATTAAGTGCTAGTTGAACATCGCCTAAATGATCACGCCATGCTTTATTGGGGTCGTTCTCGATAATAGTCAGCAGACTTTTAAGTGTACGCATGACTCGTTCGACTTGGCCGTTTGCCCTGCTGGAGCCCGTGGCGATGAAATGTAAGTCAATTTTGTGTTCTACACAAAAGGTTTTAAATTCTGAGCTAATATAACATCGACCCTGATCAGCAATAACACGCTTTGGTGCTCCAAAAAGACAAACAGCGTTTTTGATGGCTCGTACCGCACTAGCGGCGTCTACCGAAGACGTGTACTCCAATAAAACATATTTAGTAAACGCGTCAATTATTACCGAACAATATTCCTTCCGGTCACTCTTACCACTAAGCTTCCCAGTAAAATCGATATGAATTGTATGCCATGGAACGGGTTCCTTAGGGATAGGGTGAAGCTGGACGGGTTGAGCTCCTGATGGACCTTTCGAGGCTTTGCAAATTATACAAGAATCAATAAACTTTCTAACACATTTGGCCATGTCAGGGAACCAATACTGCTCATATAATTTGTCCAAAGTTTTATCGCTACCTAGATGCTGTAATTCATTATGGACGTGATTAATCAAGGTCCAAATAAGGGAACGAGGAACGATTGGTAGCCATGAAGACATTTTATTTCTAGTGACTTTTCTATAAAGGATGCCGTCTCTAACGTCATAAGTACGACCTACGGTATCAGGAAAGTCATTATTAGAATGTTTCGTTATCAAGTCTTGTATCTCATTGTCACGCTTTTGTTCTACGGAGAGCCAACCTTGATGTAATTCGACAAAGTGAACCACCTTATGTGCAGGTGTTATAGGGGCTTTAGGCAAAGATATCTCGCTATTAGTGGGTAAGTGATTTCTAGAAAGATAATCTGCGTGTTCCATTGAACGGCCTTCGCGGTAGATGATTTCAAAATCATATGCCTGTAGTATAGCCCACCAGCGATGTACACGAGGTGTAAGATCCGTTTTGGACTTAGAAGCTTTAAGCGAATTACAGTCCGTAAAAACTTTAAAATTTCTACCATATAGGTAGTGTCGAAAATGTTCTACCGCTCGTACGACTGCGAGTGTTTCCAGCTCATACGAGTGGTAGCGAGATTCTACTTCAGACGTGCGTCGGCTGAAATACTCAACAACATGCGGGAAATCATTTTTCTTTTGAATAAGGATCGCTCCATATCCATCAGAACTGGCGTCGCAATGCAGCTCAACAGGCAACTCGGGATCAAAGATTGTTAAAACAGGTTCGGAAGTAAGTGTACGTATTATAACACTACGGATCTCTTCATGCTTTTCAGTCCATTTGATAGGTCCTTTTAATTTGGTTAACGGATAAAGAGGGCCAACGATATTCGTGAAACTAGGAATAAATTTTCGAAAATAGGATGCTAGACCCAGGAATTGACGGACCTGTGTAGCAGTCTTGGGTTGAGGGGAGTCTGCTAAGGCCTGTATTTTACGAGAATTTGGTCTTACTTTGCCGGATTCAACGGAATAACCTAGGTAATCAATTCTTTGTTTCATAAATTTGCATTTTTTTAAATTCAAAGAAAACCCTGATGCTGATAAAGCTCCCAAAACCTCATCCAACCGTAGTAAACCATCACGAATATTGCCAGCGTAACACAAAACATCATCCATGTACACCAATGGTTTGCTGCTTAAATTATGCAAGGCTTTAGTGATGCACCTTTGGTATACGGATGGAGCATTTCGTAATCCGAAGGGCATTGCAAGATACTCATATTGCCCGTCAGGTGTTACAAATGCTGTCTTTTCGACTGAACCGGGATGGATGGGGATCTGGTGAAAGCCAGAAGCCATGTCAAGAGATGAAAAATAATGTGCACCACAAAGCCGGTCTATCTGTTCCTCTATGCGAGGCATCGGGTAATGTTCGGGTTGTGTATTTGCGTTTAGTGCGCGAAAGTCTACGCACATTCTATCAGAATTATCTTTCTTCTTGACAAGTAGAATGGGGCTAGCAAACCGTGACGAACTCTCGCGGATAACACCTGCATTTAGAAGTTCCTCAACCTTTTCCTTACGACTTGCATTTCCACTGGGGCCAACCTATAAGGACACCTGCGCACCGTCTTATGAGGATCTATCAAAGTAATTTCTAACTCGCCAGTGTTCACGCGCCTACTTGGAATACCGTCTATAAAACTATCAGCGTACTTGTTTAGGAGCGTTATGAGAGATTTTCTATCATCGCCTATAAGATCCGTATCAATCTGGGTAAGATCCAGCCTCACTATACTAGATTCACAGAAATTATTTAAGTTTTTTAAATAAAACTTCAATTTATCACCATCAATCTGTACGCCAACTCCTCTTTCTAAAATGTCCCTACCTATAATCACGGGTTCTAAAATATAACGGTCAGGAACTACGTGGAAAATTACCGATTCCGAAATATCATCAATATTTATGGTGCTTAAAATTTGCATTGTGCACTTAATTTCATCACCCCCAATACCAGTTAAATAGACAAGATCATTGCGTACAGTACCCGAGAACTTATCACTAAAACTTTCTTTTAAAAGAGAGCAGGAAGACCCACTGTCAAATAGAAAAGAAACTTGCTCACCAGATGACGTCTTTAAAATGCCCCTCGACAGTCGTTGCTCACAGATGTTGACCTCTTTCCTTGAAACTGTACTGCCACTATTCTTGTCAGGGCAGACCGTTGCTAGGTGACCAGGTTTGCCACAAGAGTAACACGTAGTCTGTCCCCTGTCTAGGGCATGGGCTGACTTCGAAGAAATTTGAAGCGTAGAGGTGTTGGATCCAGAATCGTCTCTTCTTTTCCTGCATTCTGCTAGTCGATGACCAGGTAATCCACACCAATGGCATTTGCCAGGAAATCTGGTATTATCAATGAATCGGGCTCGCTTCGTATCAAATTCGTGAGCATCTGGACTTTCGATACGTCGTTTCACTGATAACCCACCAAGAGTTCTAAATAGCTGGGCACGTGTAGTAACAGCATGAGTGTTCAACTCCCGACGTATCAAGCCGTCCTTCTGACTTAACACGGAAATCACAAAGCCGGTGATCACATCTTCCTGCATTTCGGTCTTTGGAATACTTTCTATTATGTTCCACAATCTTAGGGCAGCTTCGGAAGCAGTTTCCTTTGAGCCTATTTGAAAACGTAATATCTCGTCAAAGTGGCCTTGAGGCAGCTTCGGCTTAGAGAACTTGGCTATCAAAGTCTGTTTTATAACATCCCATGACAACTTGTCCAAGTTGAGCTTGGTGATACATGTTGCTGCACGCCCCTTCAAGGCACCAGTAAGAGTCATAAGCAAATCAATACCCTCGAGGCACTTATTTTGAACAATTAACTCTGTAACTCGGCACCAACCTTCAATGTCAGCCTCGGGGTCATCGGGGTTAAATGGAATGAGTTGAACGGCACCGACGCTGGAGTTACTCCTGGCAGTCTGCGCTTGCGATGATTCAAATGCTCGTGTAAGAAGCGCTTGCAAACTATTCAGTAACTTAGTTGCATTGTTTTCGTCCGATAACGACTGCCTCTCTTCTCTTTGTTGCTCCGCGTCCATCCCACTTCTGATGAAGACACATCGCTGGGTACGGTCTTCAGGATCAGCCATAGTTATTTGCTTGGGCGTATAGGCGGAGAACAAGATAAAAGTCCAGAACAGATTGTAATATAATCACTTTACTTTGCAAATAATTATTAACGTTACACTCGAATTATTCGAATAATCAATTTACTACAATTAACATAGACACTTTAACTTTACACATTAATCACGATCACACAGTAATAATACGATTACACGGAACAAGAGCGATCCGTCGAAAAACGTGGTGCGCTACCGATGGCGGTTACTGATCCTCTGCCGCCAACATGGCCGCGCCGACCATCGAGACGACGTTCCGCCAGAAATGACAACTGTCAAATCTAGTTCCGGCGTATTCTGACCGATGATATTTCGAATGCGCCGTCATATTTAATTTCATACAATTATCAGTACACCAGTCGGCCACTGATTGTAAATCTTTCTGTAACATATAACAATCGCCAATATTATCAATTGTTTTAAATATTTTCAAATCATCTGCATACATCAACGTATTGCAGCCTAATTTTTTGACTAAGTCAATAGATCCCCGTGAATACCATACCATTTTTCTAATTTCATGCATAACAGTTCGTGGTTAACGCAATCAAATGCTTTCGCGAAATCGGTATAAATGGCATCAACTTGCTTAGTTTTCGCAAACGCACTACATATGTGGTTTTTATACGTCAATAAGTTACTGACAGTGGAGCGGTTACACACAAATCCATGTTGGTTCAGACTAATGAACGGCTTAACATGAGCATAGATATTGTCATACACAATGCTTTCAAATAATTTAGCCATACATGATAATAAACTAATAGGTCTATAGTTCTCG
Organism: Sericinus montela; assembly: GCA_029286605.1. Taxonomy (NCBI): domain Eukaryota; kingdom Metazoa; phylum Arthropoda; class Insecta; order Lepidoptera; family Papilionidae; genus Sericinus; species Sericinus montela. The sequence goes on from JAGSMR010000052.1 coordinate 797,080, forward strand.
CAATTCGATTTCTCACCGGTCTTGTAAACTGGAGTATTTAAAGCCAATTTCCAAATATCGGGAAACACACCACTGCTTAGACATTTGTTAAATATTATCTGCATTGGGACCGTCCAGATATTTGATTAGAACTAGTAAAAGTGAATTTTTATTTGTTGAAAGATGAAGTTCCACCAAGAGACCATAATCGTAAGTATTCATCTTATATATTTATTTAAATTCATTCACGTATTACACTTATTTACTATTTTTAATAAAATAAAATAAACATTGAGTAGCTGAGATAATTAACAGAGTCGGCACATTGCTGTTGCATTGTGTTATACGTACACAAATATTCATACATAGACACATCACATAGATTGATCTGATCCCAAAGTAGCTAAACCACTAGTGTTATGGAACCAGAAAATACGAAGATACCATAAAGACAATGTAGAAAGAGTGCTTTACTATATACACTCGTCCGGGAATCAAGCCTGGGAACTCAGATCTGGCCAAGGAAACCGGTGTATATGCCACTCGTCGACGGAGGTCATCAATTCAATTTACAAATACAAATTACAGTCCCAAAAATTGGTCAAAAAGTCACGATAGTCGAGTTGTTGGGTGGTCGGAATTTCGAGTCAAGGGACCCGAGTTTGATCTCCAGGTGGCAGGTTCGTACCAATGGGTTATTTAAAAAACTTGTAAGTACGAATTATATCGTTGGCTTGGACATAAAGACGGCGACGGGCTCACCACCAGTCACATTGTCCCGAAAATATCTTCGGTGGAAGGTGGGTCGAAGGGACTTAACTGTCTAGACTGGACCTCTGTCTAACCCAGTATTGGGAATTGCTGATGATAGACGATATTTATTATTTATTATAAAAAATTGGTACACCTGTTCAATACACTGAGGTTCAAAAAACTACTTGATGTCATAAATAATCAAAATAATAATAAAAAATTTAAAACGTCTAACCTCACGTCCTATCGGAGTAGGTACCGTCTAGTTTCGAAGCTATGGCGGTCCTTCATAATGTGTTTGCTCTTTTTAATTATTCAATTGATAACTTCTTACGAAAGTTTTAATCTCTCATCCCTTGACGTCTTTTTTCGGAAATCCTTTTCTCCCTTCATGGCCTAATGTTAATGAGCTTCATATAAAAAAGCCGTTAAAAAGAATTCACTTAAAAACTAGAAAAAATAAACAAACTTATAAATACTGTCACTAAAGGTGTACTCCTAATGGAAGAGATGCATTGTGCATTAACCACGTCGACCGTACTTTACGCTTAACATTAAACTCCTAGTGTAGTTTTATAAGGGAAACTGCCACCCGACTTATAAACGACACAACTTTATTGTTGTACGTTATTTATACACTACTCATGGGATGAAATTTGTATAGAATTTTAGAGCAAGGTTTTTTAGTACGCAATTATAATGATTTTTATATCATATTTATGCTGAACTTTGATGTGATTAAAATAAGAGAAAAATGTTTTTAAAATTTCAACTGACCCTCTATCCCGCCTGTATGAGTAGAAATTTTAAAAACATTTTTCTCATTAATTTAATCACATCAAGGTTGCTATGTATTAAATTAATGAGAATTTTTAGAAAAATAAAAACACTTAATTTTTTAATAACAATAACTCGTATGTTATGTATAAATAAAATATATTATAAAATAGTATTGTGTCCTTATGTTATTGTGTTGTCCTTAGTCTGTAAATTGTTATTATGTTTTGTTTTCAGAGTAACCAAACATAATACGACCGCTGTATTAGCATACTCGTAGGTTAGATAAAAGTTACGTACTAGTATTTGGATAGCAATACAAAATGATGATTGTTTTGTGATCAATCAATTTAGCACATTAACCCGTTGACGAATTTAACTTATTAATCGACTAGCTGGCCAACGTTAATCAGGAGTGGTTCAGCGCCGAATGTTCCCAAGCCGAAAACCTTAAACATTTGGCGTACCTCTCATGGGTTGACGCTCGAAACCGTAAAATTCCGGATGTCAGATCCAAGAAGAGAGCCTTTAATCTAGCCGCCACAAAACAACGCCGACTTACAAAAAGGTGTTGCGGAAGGCTCGTTTCGACCGCATTAGGCATATTGGCACGAAGCTCTCTGCTCAACCATCTGGCAGTAGAGCTTTTTGGTCTCTTGCCAAGGCGGTCGAGGCGAGTTTTTGTAAACCTTCACTGCCTCCGCTGGTTAAGCCCGACGGGACATTGGCTCATGCGGCAAAAGAGAAGGCAGAACTGTTCGCGAATCACTTTGCCAGCCACTCACGTCTGGACACAAGCAACGCAGTTCCAACTTCCCTACCTCCCTGTGGTACTTCAATGTCAGAGGTCCACATCACTAACAAAGAGATCCTCAAAACGTTGCGACATCTGGACGTGAACAAAGCCAGTGGACCTGATGGTATTCCAGCATAGTGCTTAAGACCTGTGCACCCGAGTTGTCTCCTGTTCTGACACACTTGTATCGCCTCTCCTTGAAGACTGGAATAGTTCCCAAATCCTGGAAGCTTGCTAACGTGCAGCCCGTGCCCAAAAAAGGTAGCCGTGTTAACCCAGTCAATTATCGACCTATTTCAATTACCTCTATACTCTGTAAGATTATGGAGCGTATATTGAACTCGCACCTCTTGGCATACCTAGAACATAACGATCTCCTTAGCGATCGACAGTACGGGAAATCGATCGACTGGGGACCTTTTAGTGTATGTCACACATCTATGGGGAGAGGCCCTCGAGAACAGTGGTGAAGCACTCGCGGTTTCGCTCGATGTCTCGAAGGCTTTTGACAGGGTCTGGCATGCTAGCCTTATCAATAAGCTTCCTTCATATGGTATATCCCCTGGACTGATAGCCTGGATAGAAGACTTTTTGCGGGAACGGTCTTTGCGAGTCGTTATTGACGGCTGCTCATCGGAGGCTATGGCGATTAATGCCGGAGTTCCTCAAGGGTCTGTTCTGTCCGCAACTCTCTTTCTGCTGCACATAAACGACCTGCTCGAGCCCGGTCTCTTTGGGTATGCAGATGACAGCACAGTTGTGGAGAGATATCTGGCGCGTGTTCAGTCCAGACAGGATCAAGTACAGTCTGCTCGGGAGGCCATGGTAGAGCGTATGAATCTTACATTACAGGCAGTTTCCAACTGGGGCAATACCAATCTTGTGAGATTCAATGCCACCAAAACGCAAGCGTGTCTGTTCTCCGCCAAAAGGAGCCAGTTCACCTTGGCTCTTAAATTTCAGAATGTATCTCTGGAATACACCGACCGCCTCCAGTTACTAGGAGTCGAAATCACGTCAAACCTTAACTTTGGGCGGTTCATTGAGTCTAAGGCTAAAGCCGCTGCAAGGAGATTGGGAGTTCTTGCAAAGTGCGGCGTTACTTTACTCCGGGACAGCTTCTGACCCTATATAAAGCTCAGGTCCGGTCGGCTGTAGAGTACTGCTGCCACATATGGGCTGGAGCTCCTAAATATCAATATCTGGCAGCCTTGGATTCTGTGGAGGGACGGGCCAAGCGGCTAATCGGTGATCCTGACTTGGTTACTACCAATTTGTCCAGTCTTGAACACAGACGTCGCGTGGCCAGTCTCTCGGTGTTCTACAGGTTACATTTTGGAGAGTGTGCGAAGGAATTACATGAGTTAATTCCCCCTTCCCCTTTCCATCATCGGACAACAAGACGCACGTCGGGTCTCCATCCCTTTGTTGTCGATATACCCTGCATTCCGACGAAGCGTTTTGCTTCGTCGTTCATAATGCGTACAGCAAAGGAGTGGAATAATTTGCCTGCATCAGTCTTTCCGTCCGATTACAATGTGGGTGTCTTCAAGAGAAGAGTGAATAGGCTCTTTCTAAGCTAGTGTGCCTACCAACAAAAACTACATCGCCACTTACCATCAGGTGGGATTGTAGTTAAACGCTAGCTTATAATGTTAAAAAAAAAAGAGTGACTTTGCGTTAACAGAAAAACATCAAAGAGTACGCAGCCTCTAGCTAGCTTCTATATAGCAATTAAGTCAAAGACTACACCTTTGACTAAATTGCTATATTGAAATGTGCTATAAAATAAAGTATTTTTATATTTAGTTAAGGCATTTCTAGCACTCAACAATTGTTTATTATTTAATTATAAAAAAGCTCTGAAACCAGCAGCACTTATCTTTTATTCCTATTGAATTTCGTGATATATTCCATCAATTCCCAATAATAACCTGCATGGGAGAATAGAGAAATTAACTAAATAAACACAACTAACCGCTAACTAAAATAAATAAAACAGCAAAAGTTAAAATCGGCGCATCCATTTAACCTATGATATAAAACAGAGAGAGAGAGAGAGAGATAAAATTACTTATGGAGTTATTGCCAATAGAGACATAGGCCGTTTAAATGATAGTAATTCTCTATTAGTGTCTATTATTAGATAAAATTATTCCGGTGATAATGAAAAACTATTGATAAGTTGAATATTCAAAAACAATTTAAAACATTTTTAACTGTACTCCCTTTGCTATAGGTTCATCTTCCAATAAAATTCTCGTACAAAATTCCGTGATTTATTAACTTATTCGTATCACATGACCTGTATGGTGTATTTTACACCCTCGTTCTTTTTTATTCCGTCTCGTATATTGTTGTTTATGTAATATCACCGTAACTGTAGAATCCGATATACTTAGCATTGAAATATGAATATTTTTCTTTTTCATTACAAACTATCAATACACTTCAAAGAATTTTTTTATTTTAATCCAATTGCTAATTTTTAGTTTAATAACAATAATTATAAGCTGATTTTACTCAGTTTTAAAAAAATAAAAACAATAGCATAAGTTTGCGATTCTTGTCTCATATTAAAATTGTAAGATACTTAAATTGTAAGATACTTATTGCACATATACGTACATAACATACATTACGGTTTGCAATAGTCCACAGCTGGACACAGGCCTCACCTGTGGGACGGTATGCTATAATCGCCACGCTCGGCAAGTGGCTTGCCGATCGCAATACCAAACATTTTTTACCTTAGACGTTTCTGCCCGTTACCAATCCGCTTATTATGCAAACATTTGTCCAATGAATGTGTATGTTTGTATTCGATTCATAGATGTTTCTTTGTACGTAACAATGTAATTAAACTGTAATGAATTAGTAAAAAGTGAGTCATGGATAGACTTCTTTGTCTAGACCTCTTCCTACCCCAATATTAGGCAATAGAGTGAAGATAACAACAAATGATCTTTATACCCCTGAACAGATCTTCGCAAATTATAGTTATAACTATTTCGGCTTTCAAACAGTAAAAACCACATCAAATTTGACCTATCGGTTTGCGTGCTACGACACCAAAGACAAACACATCGCATTTTTAAGTCGTGATTTAAAAAGTACACGTCAAGTTATACAGAACATATAAAACGTGGTATTTGATGTTTAAAAACGAAAATAAAGCTCTGTTCAAGTGAAGTGCATCAATCAATGTCCAGTGGAATTCTCGCTTCAATTTTAAATGAATCTGTCTATCCGCTCCGGCAATCCGATTTTCTCTCCGTGGGTTTGACGTGTTGAAAATCCTTATTAATCGAAGAGCTACTATTTTGTCGCATATTAATTTAGATTATTATTGAGGAAATAAGGAAATAAGTAAATAAGTCACGATAGCCGAGTTGTTGGGTGGTCGGAATTTCGAGTCGAGAGACCCGAGTTCGATCCCCAGGTGGCAGTACCAATGAGTTTTTCAAAAACTTATGTACGAATTTCATCATTGGCTTGGACATAAAAGGCGGCGACGGGCTCACCACCTGACACGTTGTCCCGAAAATATCTTCGGTGGAAGGTGGGTCAAAGGGACTTAATTGTTTAGACTTGACCTCTGTCTACCCCTGTATTGGGAATTGCGTGAAGATATTTATATTTATTTTATTTTATTGAGGAAATATGTTCCGTGTGTTATCGGTAAGGGAGAAAATCAAAGAATGACAATATCTAGAGAGAATTGGTAAGAGAGAGAAGGATGATGTCTACTAAGATGACGGGATAGCTAAGCTAAATATACCAGACCAATATTAAAGCTGACTGGTGACGGGCAGCATCGTCTAAGGTACAAGGCGCCAAATACTGTCGCCAATACCCTTGCTTAAAACATATCGTAAATCTTTCATTACTGCATTGAAATAGGTGGGAAGTGCCTTGTCAATAACTGTGGATCCCCGTGAAAACAGGTCATTCCGTCTAATGCATGTATAACGAATATAAAACATTCATTAAGTAGTAGTATTATAAAAGAAAGTTACAGAGAAAGTAATACAACAACATTCTTGTGCTCGTATTTTATTTTACTTATGTTTATTTCCTAAGACAGTAAAACTTTATGAAAGTATCATATTTTGATTAAGTTACCCAACAGTATAACCGTACGTACGGCCCGTACGGGTGGGCCGTAAATTTTTTCAAAGAGCAACACTTGATTTCTCCAAAACCGTTAGAGAGACGGACGCGCGGGTAGCGGGGAACTGTGCGTCGCTTCATGCAGTTTTAGTCACGATGGAGCGCTTCACGGGACAACAGCGTGCTTTTTGTGTTAAGCAGTTTTACAAAAATAACGATTCCTACGTTACTGCACGACGCTTATTTGGAATTGAGTACGGATTATGTCATGTAAATGAGTGTCCAAGTGTTAATTTAATCAAAGCTTGGATTATGAAGTTTAAACAAACGGGATCGACAATGAATATTAGACAAACAGGGCGGCCACGTTCAAGAAGAACCGATGAGAATGTTCGGGAGGTTGAAATTTCCGTAAGAAACGATCCAGAATCGACTACGCGTAAGCGTTCGGCGGATTTGGCAATACCAAGGACTACTCTGCGGCGAATTTTGCATCTGGACCTTAAGCTGCATCCATATAAGCTTCAAATTGTGCAGGAGATGAAACCAAACGATTACATTCAACGTAAGTTATTGGCTGACACTCTACTGGAGCGATTCTCTATTCTTGAGAATGTATTGTTTACGGACGAGGCCCATTTTCACATTAATGGTCATGTAAACAAGCACAATTATCGATATTGGAGCACGGAAAACCCACGTCTTAAACATCAAAACCCACTTCATTCACCTAAAACGACAGTATGGGCTGTTATATCACCAAAGGGCATAATCGGTCCGTATTTCTTTGAAAATAATCAAGGAAATAACGTTACTGTGAACTCAGTGGAATATGTGAAGATGTTGCGAGAGTTTTTAATACTGAAGTTACATGAATTTGAAGGATACAATAGCAGAACTTGGATGCAACAAAATGGAGCTACGTGCCATACATCAAATGTGAGTTTACCGGTGGTTAAAGAAATCTTTCTCAATAAATTGATTTCTCGCAGAGGTAATATTCCATGGTCTCCAAGAAGCCCTGACCTAACACCATGCGATTTTTTCTAGTGGGGATACCTCAAGAGTCGAGTTTACCTTAATAAACCGACGATTATATCCCAATTAAAAGAAAATATCACCGAGGAGATATCCGCAATCTCTCGCAGCATGTGCCGGCGAGTTTTTCAAAATTTGCGTAGTCGTTTGCAGGAGTGCCAACGAAGACACGGGGCGCATGTCGACGATGTAATTTTTAAAAAGTAAATTTCAATAAATGATTATTACGTTAAATAAATAATCGAAAAAATAATGTTCGTAGTTTAATTTCTATTCATGTTTCAAATGTGCAAAGATTTACGGCCCACCCTACTGACAAGTGACAGCATTAGGCACCTTATATTCACCATGGCGGATCTTCAGTCCATCCCCGAACAATCGTCTACAAGTCAGGAAGAAGCAAAGTCTGCCGATAAAACAAAGACAACAAAATCTCGAGCCCGCATCGCGACGCGGCGATAAAGTATCTTATCTAATTTGAGGTTACATTCTAACAACTACTACTTAATATTGGAATACTAAACATTATTTTCTTTTGATCCTCTTAGTATTAAGATTCTTGCAATTCACTATTGTCTTGGTGATAAACTGTGTAAGTAATATTTTATTGTTTTTATAATCAATTTTCTCTGTTTACATCTTTCTACAGTACAAAACACCATTAGTGTTATTATGTCAGGCAGAATATTGTTTTTATGTAATGAAAGTGTGACAGTCCTGTTTTATGTCAGTGATCACTTCGATGAAACAATATTGTGTATGATCAAGCAATAGATTAGTTTGACAAGTATTAAAAATACTTTTTCACAGGTTCATAGATAAACACTTTTTTAATGTATTCCAATCGACAGCTATTTTAGTTTTATTTAAGTACTTTATTTAAGCTTTTTTTTTATTAGATTATTGAGTTAAAATCTATACTCTCTCTAATTGAGAGAGAAAGTACTGTGAAAACTGTCATCCCCAAAATTTAAACCTTTTGACGAACAAGATTCAAAAGAATCAGAAGATAAATGTATTTCATTTATAGAAGAGTTTATAATCTATTGAAATATGCAATAAAAAATAGTAATTAATTAAAAAATGTATGTAAAAAAATTTCATACATATATATATATATATATATATATATATATATATATATATATATATATATATATATATATATATATATATATATATATATATATATATATATATATATATATATATATATATATCCTCCTCTTTTAGATCTATTAACTCCTATTATTACAAAAAATTTTAATAACTATAAATACTAGTACCTTTCCAACAATATGGAAAGACGCTCAAGTTACCCCGTTACCCAAAACATCCAATCGTAAAACTTGTGCCGATTATCGCCCCATATCCATATTGCCTTTCCTTTCAAAAGTTTTAGAGCGTCTTGTCCAGCAGCAAATAAGTAAATTTCTGAACGCTAATAACCTATTAAATTCATATCAATCTAGCTTTCGTCCCGGCCACAGTACGGTTACAGCATTGTTGAAAATCACAGATGATATTCAAGCTGGTATGGAAAATCGGCAAGTTAGAATTCTCTCGCTCATTGATTTCAGTAATGCGTTCAATACCGTCGACTTAGACATACTTCTGGCTGTTCTACGTTCTTTTAACGTATCTCCAACAGCGACTGACTGGTTTCGTAGTTACTTATGTGGTCGTCGACAGCGCACTCGTATAGAAGAGAGATACTCTTCTTGGTGTTCTATCGAGGCCGGTGTACCACAAGGCTGCGTGTTGTCTCCTCTCCTTTTTACAATTTTCATTTGATCAATCATCGTTGGCTTGGACATAAAGGCGGCGATGGGCTCACCACCTGTCACGTTGTCCCGAAAATATCTTCGGTGAAAGGTGGGTCGAAGGGACTTAATTGTCTAGACTCGACCTCTGTCTACCCCTGTATTGGGAATTGCGTGAAGATATTATTATATATTTTTCATTTGATCCATTACCTCTCAAATAACTTCTCTCTGCCACTTGTATGCAGACGATCTCCAAATTTATTCACAAACCAGAGTTGAATCCATCGATTCAGCTATACTCGCTACTAACCGCGACCTGGTGACTATATCTGAGTTTAGTAAATCGTATGGGATAAAAGTGAATCCTAAAAAGTCACAGGTAGTGGTGATAGGGAGTAGTAAACTACTACAAAAAATTGATTGGCTAACTTTACCCTCAGTTTGTTTTGATAATACCATTATTCCTTATAGTAAAGTTGTAAAAAACCTCGGGGTTCTCATAGACAGCAAACTGTCATGAGCACCACAAATAGAAAATGTGAGTAAAAAGATGTTTGCAGCCTGTAGGAGTCTTAAAAGGCTCCAAAATTTTCTACCTTTATCTTCCAAAATTGCCTTAGCAAAATCTGTCCTGATGCCGATTCTAGACTACGCTGACAATTGGTTACAGCGATATAACTACGAAGCAATTAAGTAAGCTTGAGCGTCTCCAGAACCTTTCCATTCGCTTCATATTTGGTTTACGCAAATATGACCATGTCTCTGATTTTCGAAAGCAACTCAAGTGGCTCCCAATCCGTTTTCGCCGAAATGCTCATATTTTGTTTCTTCTTTACCGTGTACTGTTTGACCCAAAAACTCCCACTTACCTGAAATATCAATTTTATTATAGACATGTGTACCATGAGCGAGAATTGTGTTCTCCTTATTGCTTGGCTTTAAAAATGCCTACTAATCTTACCTCATTTTACGGCAAGTCTTTCACTGTCCAAGCTTTTTAGTATATATATATATATATATATATATATATATATATATATATATATATATATATATATATATATATATATATATATATATATATATATATATATATATATATATATATATATATATATATGTATATATATATATATATATATATATATATATATATATATATATATACTTATGTACGAATTTCATCGTTGGCTTGGACATAAAGGCGGCGACGGGCTCACCACCTGTCACGTTGTCGGTTGATGGGTGGTCGGAATTTCGAGTCAAGAGACCCGAGTTCGATCCCCAGGTGGCAGGCTCGTACCAATGGGTTTTTCAAAAACTTATGCACAAATTATATCGTTGGCTTTGGACATATGGCAGGCGACGGGCTCACCACCTGTCACGATGTTTCGAAAATATCTTCGGTGGAAGGAGAGTCGAAGGGACTTAATTGTCTAGACTCGACCTATGTCTACCCATGTATTTGAAATTGCGTGAAGATATTTATTTATTTTATTTATATAGATGGCCGGTAAATTAAGATTATACAGCGAATTCTTTGGTAAATAAACTGTTATTGATTGCGTGTACGTTTCTTTGTGTTCTCTCCGACTTTTATGTACATTACAATTACCTTTTACGTCCTCTCAAATAGGCAACCCTGTCTTTAACTGTCTAACCCAGTATTTCGAACATGCGTAAGGATTTTGATCAAAATATTTAGAAATACCAAATAAAATTATTAGTATCCTTGTTTGAAAGACGGCGACGGGCTCAACACCTGTCACGTTGTCCCGAAAATATCTTCGGTGGAAGGTGGGTCGAAGGGACATAATTGTCTAGACTAGACCTCTGTCTACCCCTGTATTGGGAATGGCGTGAAGATATTTTTTTTGTATCCTTGTTTAATAATTCAACTACGCTGATATAATTGTTTTCGAAGGTAGGTTAGCAGACTCGAACCTGTGATGTCACATTTCTTAGTACACAATATAAACCGTTAGGCTATTGAAAATCTTTGCTAAAAATTCGTACCATTACAAACAGAATTGGCAAAAAATTATTTTTTTTATTTAAATTGTTTGTTTAAATTGTTCTTTGTCTATTTTGGGTTCTTGTAATTTCTTTCAGAAGCGAGAAAAAAAAAGGTTTTATGGTCCGGCGCCAAGTAAAGCTGTGTAGAGATCACTATGTTTCTCATAAAGGAAAAAAAGAATAAACTGAATAACACGGACGTTCCGTAGTACCGTTGTCTAGGAAATGGAAAATACAGATTCATAAAACTCAAGTAGGAAGTTGTCTAAAGTAAGACGCTTGGAAACGTATACTGCTAGCTTTCTGGAGATGCCATAGTGAAAATGAATAATTTATTTACAATACTTATGAACTAAAAATTAGAATAATCGTATTGAGCCCTTTTCCTCATGTCATGGTAAAAAGAACGGTGCCTGCTTTACCAAGTATAATATTGAGAGTTAATCCCCCCCCCCTGGCCTCAATTTACACTGGTGTTGTTTACACCCAAAGTATTAAAAGTTTATAGATTCATTTTTTTTCAAGACAACGAGAAAAATGGTACATAAGTTTAGAAATGCTCATTAGTGCGGACTGCGCTCGAACACGCGTTTCTTAATTTGAATTCTAATCACCCAAAGATTCTGCTTTAATGGCCCTATAGACTATAAACAACAATCGTCCTTCTTTATTATTTTTCCCTATAATTTTCTTTAATTTTCAGTAATTTATTGGGATTAGGATTAGGGTAATTTATTGGGATTAGGTTAGGAATATTGACGATGAGAATGCTCCGTAATTGCATTCTCTTTAAAAATATTTTTATTAAAAATCCATTGGTACGAGCCTGCCACTTGGGGATCGAACTCGGGTCTTTGGACTCGAAACTACTTGACAATCGTGAATGGCATTTATTAAACCAATTAAAAAAATTCACTACATATAGTAGCAAGTCCATAAAACTCCACACTTATGAAACAGTGGAAAATTAAAAAAAGAAATGTCAATCGATGAATGTATTGTAGAATGTTGAAGTAAAGGATTTGATTTAATTAAAGAATCACACTTATATTGTATTAATGAGCTTTTATTTAAATCAGATTAAAATTACGGGCATGAAAAATAAATCATATTGTCCTCATAAAAATTGCTATGTTATACGTCGGAGATTTGATAGACATGAAGAGAATAAAATTAATTGTAACTTTATTTCCTCTGTCACAGCAAATGACGCAAACATATTACTCCTACATATTGAAGAGAAATGATGAAAAAATAGAAAAAAACATTATTGGTTTACCTCGCAAATATTATAGGTGCTTCAGTAACGAAGAGGTTCCTTACTCAGCATATTCAGAAGTGTCTTTGCACTTACAGAATTAAAATACCTTTTTAAATGTATTTCTTAGACAATTTCTCAGCCAGCATATTGAAACAAAAAAGAAACTGCGTAGTTGTTTAAAATAAAGCATAAAAATCAACGAGCAAATAAACGCAGAATTTATTTTTAGCATTAACTCAACTAACATGAAAACGCATTTTTTTCAAGAAACGCCATAAAACATTTCCCACGTTGACCATGTGTCATAAAGTTCCAGTCGTTACCATTTAACTATAACTCAAAGTGGCAAGTTTTATTTGTTTTATCGTTGTAGAGTTTTTATACCGATATCAAACGTAGAAAGTTACTTTTATAACACAGCATTCCCAAAGGGGATAATAGGTTGAAAATTTTCTGCAGCTAACCATTTTATTATTGTTATGTTGTCTGAGACCAGCGAGGACTAACTTATTTCAACAGTTAAATTTCAAATTTTTGTTTGCTTGGAAACTTGTTAAAGAAATTTGAGTGGAAAATATTAACAAGTGAATTTGAAATAAATTTATCGATAATGCGAACCGATTTTACCTCTTTTTATTAATTTTACGAGAAGATTTCTTTGTTCAAATGTAAATAATTTATGTACCAAAATAAAATCTTTCTTAGCTTTTCATTTTTCACCGAAGATTATTGGAGATAGCGTGACAGGACAGCCTATCGCTAAAGTAATTTTAAAATGTAATATCTTTAGTGGCTTTCAGTTAATAAAGGTTCAACGTACAATATGTACTTTCACTGTTTATGTTCAACGTATGCAGACAGGTGTGAGCAGTATTAATACACTATTTTAGGTAGGAATGTATTAAGATGTTCTTGGCGATAAGAATGTTTCATGAATACTAAACACCTTCGGAAATATATTTACTTAAAGATACATAGAAGATGTATTTTAATAGTATATGTTGGATATACTTAACGATGTAACTTGTACAATGTTTAAAATGTGTAATGTTTATAATTATTCAGCCGAAATCTGCGTATAGAACACTCAAAATGGTCGGAACTTTGAGTTAAGCGACCCGAGTTCGATCCCCAGTTGGCAGGCTCATACTAATGGGTTTTTCAAAAACTTATGTACGAATTATATCGTTGGCTTGGACATAAAGACGGCGACGGGCTCACCACCTGTGACGTTGTCCCGAAAATATTTTCAGTGGAAGGTGGCTCAAAGGGATTTAACTGTCTCGACTAAGCCCCTGTTTACCTCTGTATTGGGAATTGCGTGTATATATATGAAATAAACATTTTACCTTTCACTTTTGTTAAACTATATAAAAGCCTGTTCGAGTCCTTGATTTAATACCATTGAAAAAAAATGCATCTATCAGCTTCGACGGATGATTTAAGTTTTCTCTGTACGAATGCTTATAAAATACATATGTATATAGATTAGTAAATAAGAGTAAATTAATGCATTTTTCGTATTATATAATTATGAATCGTCATAATACATTACATGTTCCTGGAAACATATACATGTGTTACCATGCAGCCGAGAGTAGTCTGTGCTGGTAACGCATAACGTTACGAAGAATGTTTCATATCACACGCCATTAATTTTCATAACCCGGACTTATATATGAATGTCCATTCTTAAGGTGTGAACTCCGACAAAAATACGACCCGATAGACAGAGGTCCTGGCAATTAAGTCCTTTCCACGAAACTTTATTAGGACAACGAGAAAAATGGTGAGCCAGTCGTCCTCTTTAAGTCCAAGCCAACGATGTAAATAGTGAATAATTTTTAAAAAAAAAAAACGTCATTGGTACGAGCTTGCCACCGGGGGGATCGAACTCGGGTCTCTTGACTCGAAATTCCGAACACCCAACCACTCGGCTATTGTGACTATATGTATTATTTTACAACTGTAAATTAAAATAATAAATAATATTATACTTTAGCGAAAACAGCCTTCGAGATTATGTCACTGGCAGAATATCAAAACAGTGGCAACACTGTTACAACTCAACAAATAATATTTTTTACAGTCATTTTGATTTACATAGCAGTGTTGTAGTAGTGCGAAAAATCACCCCTCTCTCTCTCTCTCTTTGTCTCAAATCAATTACGAGTCAGTTCCTCCGTTTTATAAAACTTTCTTAAGACTTTTGTTACATTTGATACAGACGTGGTAGAGTCGTGTGAAAAAAGCAGTTAAAGTCTAACAATATCCTGTTTTTTTTTTATTTATGGTTAATATTAAAAGTCACGATAGCCGAATGGATGGGTTGTAGGAATTTCGAGTCGAGAGACACGAGTTCGATCCCCAAGTGGCATGCTCGTACCAATGGGTTTTTTCAAAACCTATGTACGATATCGTTGGCTAGGACATTAAGACGGCGATGGGCTCACCACCTGTCACGTTGTCCCGAAAATAACTTCGGTGAAAGGCACTTAATTGTCTAGACTAGACCTATGTCTACCCCTGTATTTGGAATTACGTGAAGATATTTAGTATTAGTTATTTTATTTTATAAGTAAATTAATGTTTTCTGAGTTCAAAACTATGTTACGTTCTTTTTTCCAATTCCGCTTTTCGTTTAGAAAGTTCAGATTTTCGCTGACCACGGGAAATTATACCAGGGAGCTTTATCAGGGCCACGTGTAACATACTTTGACGTGTGTTTGCACTTAGCAAGGGTAGTTTTTGCCTGTACTATTACTGTAAGGGTAGTTTCATTTGAAACGTTTTATAATTGTACGTTTCGTTAAAATTTACAAACGGTTTTTTTTTTATAAAAATAGAATGTAATTTAATATTGCGATAAGTATTATAATAATAAGGCGATAGGACCACTTCCTGCACTCGAACAGTTTTTGTCTAAATCTTTATTTACTCCAGTGTCGGAAATATGTTTGAAGATATTTATTATTAAAGATCTCCGTGGAAGAGTAACGTATATACCGGTTTGTATGGTATCACTTGCTCTGAGGTCCCGGGTCCGATTCAGGGTCGAGTCAATGTAAGAAACACTTTTTCTATATTTTCCCAGGTTTGTGTGTTTATGGTATCTTTGTTGTTTCTGGTTCCATAATACAAGTGTTTAAGCTGCTTACTTTGGGATCAGAGCAATGTATGTAATATTGTCTCTATTTATTTATGTATTTATTTATTTGTTTGGTATGGGTATACAATACAAAGTAGTTTCCCTAAGGTTGTCGCGCCTGGTAAGCGAATTATCTGAGGATATATTTCGGGATTAAGATAAAAAGAAATAAGATACCATGAATTACTTCTGAAGATATTTACAAAAGAAAATTCTAGATTATGTTGATACTAACATTTGAGGATTTTGTTATAGCTGTCTCAGTGAGCGAGTGTGCAGTCACAATATTCTTACATTGATACATATTCATGACTCGAGTACAAACATTCATATTCATCACTTAAATATTTTCCCCCAGTGGGCATCGAACCCACAACACAGCTTCGAAGGCAGTTTCACTACCAGCTAGGCTATTGAGTCGACAAATACAAAAAAAACCATGACATCTAAACAAAAACAAAACATTAATCAAATTTTATAAAAGTAGCGAGATAATGAGAATGGGAGATATCCGCAGGTAATGGATACGTAAAAGCTTTTATCTAAAGTGAGCGCATGCCAGTTTTAACTGAGGGATTTCATTTCAGTATGTAGGTCACGAACTCGTTAATCTTGACTTGACAGGATGAACTTAATGTTAACGTACCCTAATGTACATAAGCATTAGAGGTTGGATCCTTAATAATCCAAAACTGAAAACAAAATTCTTCATTTAAGAAACATTTCTGCAGCAGGCTACAGAACATAGAGCACCTTCAAACGGGACAACAAAAAATGATAACATATTTTTTTCTTTTTTCCTATACGCAACAAATATACCTGCTCTAAGAATGTAGTTCAATTTGGAAGGGGCTCATCTAAGTTCCAGTTTCAAAAAAAAAATTAGCACACTAAAATATTTACCCTCTAACAAACGTTATTTTCATTATTTGCCTCAGTCTTCGCACTCTTCCTCTCTATCCTGCATAGTTTTGAACAGGTCTCTCAGATTCCACATAAGAAACGAAACCTCAGTCCAATCCCTAGAAGACCTTTAGTAGACTGCGAAAGTAAGGATAGCTCTCCCGGAGTCTCTCCTTTGTCTGCTGCTCCCGAGAATAGAGTGTTTTTTTATTTTGACGTTATTTCCCAACAGGGGTAGTATTCGCGTAAATACAAGAAATCATTATCCCAAGAGGGAAATAATAATAAGGGTAGGCTGAGGTCGAGACAATGAAGTCCTTTTGACCCACTTTTAAACGATGTTTATTTTGAGACAACGTGACGGGTGGTGTGCCTACTGCTGTCTTAGCGTCCAAGATGACAGTAAAGTATACCAACGATCGTATTATTATTTACATAGATAAGTATCATTAGTACGTAGTTTACTTCTTCACTCATGATTCCAGTACAAAAATTCGTTAAAAAATCCTAGCAGTATTCGAATCCACACCTTTTCAATGGCAGGGTAGTCATATCATAGTCCGTAACCCGTGCGTTGACTTATCGTTCGGCATCTTTTGAGATGGTTATACCACCGTTACCATTTCAATTTAGAAGGACTTTTCCTTATAGTCGCACGTATAGTCTTATGTGACTTGACTGGTGGTGTTATATTATTACGACATAAGCATACGTCATTAATTTTACAGTTTGTAACAGTCCTCTGCCAGTCATATGTCTCTAACCTAAAGAGAAATATCTTCACGCCATTCCCAATACAGTACCCCTGAGGTATAGAGAATTAAGTCATTTCGAACGACTTTTCACCGAAGATATTTTTTGTACAACGTGACAGGTAAGCCCGTCGCCGTTTAACTAAACTTTCTAACATATAGAGGATATATTATAATCTCTATGTTTGGGAAGCTAATCGGCTATCACATTATCAGTCATCTGTAATCTACGATGTACTCCAATCTACGATTAGTGACAGCAGCTTGCTGCCTGTTACCTTTTGTCTCCTTCATTTTGGTCAGGTACTCTCAGGTTATCTTGCCATATATCGATTGCCTTTGCTATTTTCAAGGCTTTCTCATAGTTGCCACTTATGGTGATGAGGTCCACGGGAAAGAAGGGCTTCCCCGTCGTAAAACAAATATTGTAATTAACATTTCTAGTAAAAAACAATACCTAAGGTATTCATTCGTTCATCACAATAGATCTCCGTACTTTAAAGGTATTACTTATAATTGTTATTTGGATATACGTTATCCATTAATAAAAGTAAGTTGTATATATGTTGTGTATATACGTGATGTATTTTGTAGAGTCTTTTTTTACAATATATCCAGTAGATAAGTGAACGTTAAGTAAAATACCTAATTTCTAATTTTATAGATTAAAAATAAATATCAGGGGAAATTTGGTTTTAAATATAAACAGCGAATCGTTTCCGTGTAAAAATAAATAATGATAAAAGGTTAAGAAGGGACAAAAAAATGACGCATTCAAGAGACGTAGTTTATTGGCAGAAGTAGTTAAGCTCTTTGCATTAGGCACATATCGTTAGGTAGCGCTCGCTTCTTTGAATTTATTTCTTACATCAAGTTTCGATTAGTAAGGAAATTTTAGTGTTTTCATTTGTTTTTTAATTTCGCGAAAAGTATACGAAGTATCTTATCTCTTTCTTTTTATTTAAATTAATTTAAAAATCTTATTCCCTGTAACAAAAGATGTCTTGGAGGAAAATCCTAAGCGGGTTTGTGTAATATCCAATACAATCTTTTATCCCAAATACGAAGGGCAACCGATATTTTGAATGTTATCTTTAAATCAGGAGCAGATGTCGACGGGGGACGATTACTTAATCAGAACATCCCCTTTTTGACGATGGTTTGAATAGACTTCCTTTCTTTTCTTTAGACTTTTGTTACATTTGATACAGACGTGGTAGAGTCGTGGGGAAAAAAGCAATTAAAGTCTAAAATCATGTTTTTTTTTTTTAATTTTTGGTTAATATTACCAAATTTCATGGCAACACAATAGGCGTCATTACATAACAACGATCACCAATGAGCGAGTGGAATACGCTCCGGTTGTCACCAGTTTTGAGGTTGCGGGTTTGTCTCCTTTTTAAGTATTATTTTACATGGAGTAAAAGGTTTCATACTTACTCCTCACTGGTTTTAGAAAACATGGGTGGGGTAGAGAAAGAATCACATATAACAAGGAACCCCATCGTATACCGACTAAGTTAATCGTATATATGCGTCTAACCTACTTGCTTGGTTTGCAGATAACTTGCGCAATCGCACGTTGTACGTGATAATTGGTGATACTTGTAGTGATGCCATAGTAGCTAGCGAGGGCACCGCGCAAGGTTCGGTTCTTGGTCCAGTGCACTTTTTAACATACATAAACGACATGAGTAACAGCTTTATGCATTGTTACTGTTACCACTTTGCTGTTGATACTTGCATCTTGCTTGCAGATCATGACCTTAACAATATATGTGATTCAGAACAGGCTGATTTAAACACTTTGACAATGTGGTGCCACGATGCGGGTTTAGTTCTGAACGGCAATAATACTAAGTTAATTCACATCAGATCGTCCTATTTAAAGTCCCCTTAAAAGCAATGACAGCTCATGACCACATATGTTTACATACACAAAACCGCAGAACGTGCAAATGTCCATCGATTGAATTAGTTGAAAAATGCGTCTACCTTGGGCTTACCATAGATTGCAAGTTTAACTTGAGTTTACACATAGACTACGTTTTTAACAAATTGAGACAATTCCTTGCTAATATTAAAATTCTAAACAAACGAATTCCCTTTAAAGTTAAATTAATGAGAGTTGTATAAACAACTCTCTTGCTCATTCTTACGTCCAATATGATCTCAGTAGCTATGGTCGCACTCATAAAACCTATTTCAATAAAACATGTAAATTTCAATTCTAAATTTTAAAAACTATAGTTCCAACTTCAGTTAAAGAAAAGTACAAAATTAACAAAAAAATCTAAGTCTAATTATAGTAATTTATATTTATCCTATTTTATTTTTACGCATGTGAACTTTTTTGTTACTTTTTTATAAGTACTTACTTATCTTCACGCACAATCCCTGACGGGGTAGCTAGAGAGAACAGATCGCCAAGTGTCACGATCCCTACATACTTCTTTCGCTTCTTTCAGATTTATCATCTTCTTCATACTTGCACGTCTAGGTATCCGAATACTCTTGACCGTCCCGTCTTTGAGCAATTTGCTCACATGGTCTTCGAAAGTTAGTCTCGGTCTACCTCGACACCTTTTAATATTAACTTTCGCGCGATATATATTCTCTTCACCACTCGGTCTTCACTCATTCGCTCAACGTGCCCAAACCATCAAAACACGCCCTTATCCATTTTTGTGACAAGGTCATCTTTCAAACCTGCCATATTGTGTATAGAAATATATGAAACATTTAAATAAAAATATATCATATGCACCTTTAAGAATTTTAGAGCATGCTTATAAACAATGCTGGGTTTAAATAAGAAATAAAAAATCATTAGTTTCATACCGTGGTGACCATCTTACTTCCAGTAGAACACGGTGGCTGGAACTATGTGCGTCGCCACGGTACGCCGTGGCGTGTTTTTAAAATTCTCTATTTTTCAAGTGGTGATCAGAATTGGAGACAAGAGATCCGAGTTGATCCCCAAGAGATAGGCTCGTACCAATGGTTTTTTCAAAACTTATATAAGTTTATATCATTGGCTTGGACATAAAGACGGCGACGGACTCACCACCCGTCACATTGTCTCAAAAAATCTCTTCAGATCTCTCTCAAAAAATCTCTTCGGAAAGGGCTCTGTCTATCCCTGAATTTGGAAATAGCGTAACGTTATTTTTTTATAATAAAATACACGATGTTTTCATAGCTTATAATTCAAGACAGTAAAATATTACAAAATTATTTTCAATTCACGAGAGCAATTTTGCACCTTAGACGCTGCTGCCTGTCACTATTCTATTTCTATTTTGCACTTGTTATTATCAACCTTTTACCTTTACTCTTGCAATGGAGTAAAGAGGGGGAGGTAAATACTTACGTCGATACCCCGCATACGTGTCAATAAATTGGGCTAATTTTAAATCGGATTCTTTACGCATGTAAACGCAAAACAATTTCCATAATATGATTATTGGTGTAATAACAAATATGATTATTAGTGTAATTCCTAAGCATGTCGCAAATGGGGGTTCCATTTGCGACAAGCTTAGGAACAAAATGTCTGCGAACTGAGATTGGGATCGGTAACGGGTTTGCAATAACTTTTGTAGTATATTCGTTGGAAATGTATAATTAACTGCACGGAGAGGTTGGCTGAATTCAAAAAAGATAACAATTTATTGTTATATTATCTGTGTGTAATATTTTTAGTGTCGAGTGCTATATTGTGCGTAAGAATTCGGCTCCCGCCCATCTGCCCGTTAGTTGCAAATTATCAATTTTTAAAAATTTATTTAAAAAGTGATATCTTTCACGCCATTCCTTATTTATTAATATTATTTTATTTATTTATTTACATTCTAATGTTAAAGATAAAATAATAAATAATCAAGTAATCTACGTTCTATAGATTTCTCAAATTAAAATTCACAACAGATTCCATCTATCTTCATTTCTGTTATTTCCGCTGAAATTGCAATTTACTGGCTGGAATCCAACGCTGAACAATAAATAGACTACAGTGTAACCAGCATAAAAATAATTTTGTATTCGACAATCTGCAAAGTAAAGTAGTACGTTATTTCGTTTATTTGTTGTTAGATTTTTTATTTGTAAATAATATTAAATAAATAATGAACGTTACTAAAAATCTTCGCGCAATTCCCAATAAAGGGGTAGACAGAGGTCTAGTCTAGACAATTAAGTCCCTTAGACCCACCTTCCACCGAAGATATTTTTGGGACAACATGACAGGCGGTGAGCCCGTAGCCCCTTTATTTCCAAACCAACGACATAATTCGTACATAAGTCTTTGAAAAACCCATTGGTACGAGCCTGCCACCTGCGGATCGAACTCGGGTCCTTTGACTCGAAATTCCGACCACCCAACCACTCGGCTATCGTGACTTAATATTTATTTTTGTATTTGTTTTAGTTTGAAAGTTTTTTTAATTTGTTTCATAATCATTATCATAAATATACAAGGTATATGCGAAAAGATATTTTCACGTTATCCCAGTGCTGGAGTAGAGAGAGGTATAACAATTTAATAGTGAAGACCTATCTTTTACCAAAGCCTATTTGTATGACGTGATAGGTGGACTGCCTTTTGCTGTCTGAGTGCCCAAGTGAATGGTACAATACACGTATATTGATCATAAAATAACATACATACATAGGGTCGACATCAGATACATTGCTCCTATCCCAAAAGTAAGCGGCTTAAGCACATATTTTATGGAATACCGTGCGTGGAAATTGAGACTCCAGATATATACAATGGCCTGTAGAAGTCCACTGCAGGGAAAAGGCCTTGGTAGGCGTATTGGTAAACGTAGTACCTGTCACCTCTTAACTTTGACGCTGCTGCTCTTCATATTACTGTAAAATTTTTGTCTGATATTTTTGAAGATAGTTATCCCGCTCTCTTACGGTAGCCATGGACATACTAAAGACTTTTTTCTTTAGTCAGTTTTAGATGAAAGTCACGATAACCAAGTTGTTGTGTGATCGGAATTTGCTTGTAACTCAAGAGACCAAGTTCGAAACAAGTTCGATCTCCAGATGGCAGGCTGGTACCAATGGGGTTTTTCAAAAACTTACATAGGATTTAAATAGTTGGCTTGGACATGAAGACGGCGACAGGCACACCGTCTGTAAAGTTGTCTCAAAAAAATTCTTTAGTGACAGGTGGGTCGAAGGGACTTAATTGTCTGGACCTGGGGTAGGTATTGGGAAAGGCGTGTCGGTTATTAGGTATATAGATATAAACGAGAACATATAATATAGAGATACATATATATACGAGAAATTCTCAGAAATACAAATAAATTTTACAAATAAAATTGCAAGTTAGTGTCGAATAACCAATGAAAGCGATATAATGGAAGAGAAAGTTTTCAATAAAGGAATTTAACAACTTAAAATAAGCAAGGTTAAAACAAGTTTAACTGAAGAGAAACTTGTATTATATTTCTAGAAATAAACATGCTGTTTCGTCTTATTCTCTTATTAACTCATTTACGAACTTTGCAGTAAAACAATGTACTATATTGTGTATTTGTTAGAAACTTGTAATAGTGTGCTTCATAAAGATAAGCTTGTATTTTATTCGCTCCCTTCTATTGTATAAGAACTTTTATATTTCTCTTTACTGGTTACTTTTTACATTATTTTTATGGTAAAATTATTATTTTTTTTATTTCTTAAAATTAATTATATTAATATATCATTGTTGTAGTTTAATATTATTTTCCCGTTTAATTATCTTTCCTTTATGATCTTCATGGTCGGGTGACGTATACACCAGTATGAAGGTGTCGTCAGCTCTGAGGTCCCGTGTTCTATTCCCGGACGGGTCAATGTAGGAATACCACTTTTTCTGAATTATCTTGGGTATTTGCGATGACTTCGTTGTTTGTGATTCCATAACCAAAGTGTTTCAGGTAGTTAATTTGGGATTATAATTATAGTCTATACGAAATGACGTTTAAAATTATGAAGTGACAAAAAATAATTTGATTTTGTTTATAATATATAATCTCAAATTTAAATCATTACTGCATTACCGTAAATAAATAAATAAATAAAATAAATATCTTCGCGCAATTCCCAATACAGGGGTAGACAGAGGTCTAGTCTAGACAATTAAGTCTCTTCGATCCACCTTCCACCGAAGACATTTTCAGCACAACGTGATAGGTGGTGAGCCCGTCGCCGTCTTTATGTCCAAGCCAACGATATAGTTCGTACATAAGTTTTTGAAAAACTTATTGGTACGAGCCTGCCTCCTGGGGATCGGACTCGGGTCTCATGACTTGAAATTCCGACCACCCAACCACTCGGCTATTGTGGCCACTACTTATCTACTAAATTGTCATCTCAAAATTCATATCAAAAATTGTACCTTGAAGCGTAAAGCGTTGCAGATATTCCATTTTCACCAATATGCGTATTTATTACGCCTGTCCATCAGAATTAAAGTGTTCAAATATGTATCGATAATAACTTTTGTTATCCTCGACGCCAGTTTCGCTTACATAAAAAAAGTTACAAATTGTTACACTCTTTAAAATTTGGTACCGTTATGTTTTTGACAGAATTTGAAAAAATTTTGGTAGTTATTATTCCATTGTTGTTTGAAATTGGTTTAATTTTCTTAATCTGCATTTAATGTTTTGAAATTCGGAAATTAGCTCTGAATTTACAAGAAGACGATAAATACGGAATTTCTTTCGCCTGTTTCTTCTCCGTTAGAAGAACCTAATGACAAAACGGTGGTTAATTAAAATATGGCAATCGATACATGTAACATACTTATATCGATGAATAAATGATTTGATTTGATTTTAATTATGGAAATTTCCTTATTCTACCGGCTTTGAAAGGCATATAGGACTAGTGATATAGTAGTCAGAGGTCTAGACAATACAGTACTTTCGACCCACCTTTCACCGGAGCCTATTTGGGACAACGAGACAGATGAGGAGTCTATCGCCGTTTTCAAATTCACGCCAACGGCACAATGTACTTAAATATTAATGCACAATGTACTTAAAATAGAAATAATTTTATAATATAATTTATATTTTAATGTTCAGCATCTCCGGTGCTAAAACTATTTATATTTTTATGGCATTAAACTATCTGCCCCTTTGGCTTTGTTCGCTTAACTCTTATCGCGGAAATCTAATAAATTAAGCCTAAGTTACTTCTTATTACTTCGGTTATCTGCCAGTGAAAGTCTGTTGAAACCGTTCCTACCGGTTTAAAGTAGGAGTGGTTGGGAGGCAGTCTTAGTATAAGTACACTCCGGATCACGGTCCGGTCCGGAGCGCGGTCACTTTGGAATACTGCATTCCAAAGTGACCGCGCTTGAATCTAATGGGGTGGTATATCATAACAGACAGAACACTTCTTGGGGCAAGGCTGATATGTTGTCATTGAATCGCTCCCAAGCTATTTCTAAAAAAAATCACACCACATTTGTATAATATATCATATTATAAAAAAAGATTGACCAAAATAGAGGATACCTACTGAGTTTCTTTCGATTTATATATTTATTTTATTATACTACATGTATAATAAATAAAATAAAATAATGTTTATTTTTATACATAAATCCAGAGATGTACTAACACATCAGCATATATCCCAAAATTTGGGATTATGGAAAGGAACGATTTTTCATGCAGTCCAACACCACACACTTTCCCTGAAATTTTCCTAAAACAACGGTACTGAGCCAAGCAAGTAGTTACTCCATCTTGCAAGGATAGTCCTTAACAGCGTTTGCTATTTCCTCCCCCTTCTCTCCTTCTTATCTCCTTTCAAATTCCTTCCACAATTGTGGAATATAAACGGACGTCGGTAATCACGTACGTCTGCCAGTTTACCCCCCACTTCTCATAAAAGAGAATATCAGCAACTAATATTAAGGATACGCTCAATTTCTTTCATATCAGTGAATTCTTGTAATATTTCTTATTTAGAGGAACATGTATGAAATTGGATATTATGTATTAAGGGCGAATCTCAATCGGAAGCGCTATTCCGTATTAATAATTCAATATACGGCTTCTATCGGGTGGACTACGATGCCAGCATACTAAATAAGATGCCCGATAACAAGAGACGAGTGTTTTATATTAACTATGTATTTTTTTTCAGGGTCAAATATATTAGTCGAATATGAACCGATGTTTAGGTTCCCAAAGAAAAAGTTAAAAGTACACACGTTTAAAAGTACACGCGTATACTGGACTCAACATATCATAACACAACAGTCATGACAGCCGAGTAGTTTGGTGATCGGAATTTCAGGCCATCAAAGATTTTTTTCAAAACTTATGTATGATTTATATCATTGTATGTTGTCCTAAAAATGTCTTCGGCGAAAGGTGGGACGAAACTTAATTGTTTAGACCGCAGAATAATCCTCTTTCTGCATGCATCGACTCGCCGCAATATTTTGCACTTATTTATTACTTCGGTTATCTGCCAGTGAAAGTCTGTTGAAACCGTTCCTACCGGTTTAAAGTAGGAGTGGTTGGGAGGCAGTCTTAGTATAAGTACACTCCGGATCACGGTCCGGTCGGAGCGCAGTCACTTTGGAATACTGCATTCCAAAGTGACCGCGCTTGAATCTAATGGGGTGGTATATCATAACAGACAGAACACTTCTTGGGGCAAGGCTGATATGTTGTCATTGAATCGCTCCCAAGCTATTTCTAAAAAAAATCACACCACATTTGTATAATATATCATATTATAAAAAAAGATTGACCAAAATAGAGGATACCTACTGAGTTTCTTTCGATTTATATATTTATTTTATTATACTACATGTATAATAAATAAAATAAAATAATGTTTATTTTTATACATAAATCCAGAGATGTACTAACACATCAGCATATATCCCAAAATTTGGGATTATGGAAAGGAACGATTTTTCATGCAGTCCAACACCACACACTTTCCCTGAAATTTTCCTAAAACAACGGTACTGAGCCAAGCAAGTAGTTACTCCATCTTGCAAGGATAGTCCTTAACAGCGTTTGCTATTTCCTCCCCCTTCTCTCCTTCTTATCTCCTTTCAAATTCCTTCCACAATTGTGGAATATAAACGGACGTCGGTAATCACGTACATCTGCCAGTTTACCCCCCACTTCTCATAAAAGAGAATATCAGCAACTAATATTAAGGATACGCTCAATTTCTTTCATATCAGTGAATTCTTGTAATATTTCTTATTTAGAGGAACATGTATGAAATTGGATATTATGTATTAAGGGCGAATCTCAATCGGAAGCGCTATTCCGTATTAATAATTCAATATACGGCTTCTATCGGGTGGACTACGATGCCAGCATACTAAATAAGATGCCCGATAACAAGAGACGAGTGTTTTATATTAACTATGTATTTTTTTTCAGGGTCAAATATATTAGTCGAATATGAACCGATGTTTAGGTTCCCAAAGAAAAAGTTAAAAGTACACACGTTTAAAAGTACACGCGTATACTGGACTCAACATATCATAACACAACAGTCATGACAGCCGAGTAGTTTGGTGATCGGAATTTCAGGCCATCAAAGATTTTTTTCAAAACTTATGTATGATTTATATCATTGTATGTTGTCCTAAAAATGTCTTCGGCGAAAGGTGGGACGAAACTTAATTGTTTAGACCGCAGAATAATCCTCTTTCTGCATGCATCGACTCGCCGCAATATTTTGCAGGTCGTCACTAGATCTTGAAGGGCATAATCCTTTTTTTATATACGTGTGGAAATACCCAATTTTTACCTGGCCTCACAGGGGCAAGCACTAGTGATGACGGGCTCGCACTGACTAAAACCCCACAATTCGTTTCGCATTCGCCTCATGTTGGCAGGGCCACAGGAACGCTTTCGCAAACATCCGCGACCCCAGCCGCGCAGGCGCGCAAAGCAGTCCCTCTTCGAAAGAGAATTACTCCTCTACCTCTTCCACCAGGCTAGACGCGTCTACCTCCTTGGCCTCCAAACCCACGTGGTGGCCAACCCCTCAAGCGCGCCACCCGTAAGCCATGGGGCTCAGAAAGGCGGGTGCTTGTCCGAGCACCAGCCCACCCGTCACCACGTGGCGGATCTGAACATTGGCTTCGGCTCTGATGAAGTTTTGACCGCGGAGGGCAGGGAGAGCGGCGCTTTGCAAAACCTAAACTCCTGTCCCCCCGCGGCTCCACCCCAGCCGCTTCAGCGGTGCGAACCCCGCCAAAGTCGCGGTGGATAGAGAGAATGGCGAAACGCAATATAAAAGCTTCTCTTTCACCGCGACTCAAACACGGCTGTGAAGAGCACAGAGACCGGCGTGAAGACAATGACGCAAACACACTCTAAGTTAGGTAGGTTCCTCTTGGTTTATCGTGGTTGTCCAAACAACGGTTACTATGCCCCACCGCCGTGACTTGGCGGGAATCCGTTCTGTGGGAGGTTGAGAAATCCATATCTAACTTTGCACAAAGCTTGGCTAATGTTTCGGCGAGAATGTGCAGCGATCATTAGTATGTTTTAACACGCTTTTGTCAGCTTCACCTATATGTTTGTACGTTTGTAACCGACTTCTTTGGGTGCGATTTTGACCCACTTTAAACGGCCAGATTTCGTTGAAACTTTGTAGATTTATCGAGGACCAATGACAATACACTAATTTGACAAAAAAGTAAAAAATAAATAATAGTTTAAAAAAAACTAAAAATTACGCTTTTTATAAAAAATAAAAATATCTTCACGCAATTCCCAATACAGGGGTAGACAGAAGTCTAGACAATTAAGTCCCTTTGACCCACCTTCCACCGAAGATATTTTCAGGACAACGTGACAGGTGGTGAGCCGTCGCCGCCTTTATGTCCAAGCCAACGATCAAATTCGTACATAAGTTTTTGAAAAAACTCATTGGTACTGCCACCTGGAGATCGAACTCAGGTCTCTCGACTCGAAATTCCAACCACCCAACAACTCGGCTATCGTGACTTTTGATATCGTGCTTTTTATAGAAAACCGAACTAAAATAGAAAATAAATTTTAATAAATTTAAATTAAGAATAGCGTTAAAAATTTCAATAAATATAAATAAATAATAGTGTGAATAAAAAATATTTAGTTTGAAAAAAGCGTGGGGTGGATGGTGTCAATAGTTACAAATATTTTATTGACAGATATGAGTAGAGTGATAATCATTTTGATAAAACCTTAAAAAGCACTCCACGCTTTTTAAAATAAAATGTTTTATTTACCTTATAGGTACTGCTTTTAAATAAGACGCAAGGTTGGTCAAAAGGCTTCATTGTCTAGACATCTGTCCATCTCAGTATTGGCAAAATGATTGAAAATATGTATGAAATTGGATATTATGTATTAAGGGCGAATCTCAATCGGAAGCGCTATTCCGTATTAATAATTCAATATACGGCTTCTATCGGGTGGACTACGATGCCAGCATACTAAATAAGATGCCCGATAACAAGAGACGAGTGTTTTATATTAACTATGTATTTTTTTTCAGGGTCAAATATATTAGTCGAATATGAACCGATGTTTAGGTTCCCAAAGAAAAAGTTAAAAGTACACACGTTTAAAAGTACACGCGTATACTGGACTCAACATATCATAACACAACAGTCATGACAGCCGAGTAGTTTGGTGATCGGAATTTCAGGCCATCAAAGATTTTTTTCAAAACTTATGTATGATTTATATCATTGTATGTTGTCCTAAAAATGTCTTCGGCGAAAGGTGGGACGAAACTTAATTGTTTAGACCGCAGAATAATCCTCTTTCTGCATGCATCGACTCGCCGCAATATTTTGCAGGTCGTCACTAGATCTTGAAGGGCATAATCCTTTTTTTATATACGTGTGGAAATACCCAATTTTTACCTGGCCTCACAGGGGCAAGCACTAGTGATGACGGGCTCGCACTGACTAAAACCCCACAATTCGTTTCGCATTCGCCTCATGTTGGCAGGGCCACAGGAACGCTTTCGCAAACATCCGCGACCCCAGCCGCGCAGGCGCGCAAAGCAGTCCCTCTTCGAAAGAGAATTACTCCTCTACCTCTTCCACCAGGCTAGACGCGTCTACCTCCTTGGCCTCCAAACCCACGTGGTGGCCAACCCCTCAAGCGCGCCACCCGTAAGCCATGGGGCTCAGAAAGGCGGGTGCTTGTCCGAGCACCAGCCCACCCGTCACCACGTGGCGGATCTGAACATTGGCTTCGGCTCTGATGAAGTTTTGACCGCGGAGGGCAGGGAGAGCGGCGCTTTGCAAAACCTAAACTCCTGTCCCCCCGCGGCTCCACCCCAGCCGCTTCAGCGGTGCGAACCCCGCCAAAGTCGCGGTGGATAGAGAGAATGGCGAAACGCAATATAAAAGCTTCTCTTTCACCGCGACTCAAACACGGCTGTGAAGAGCACAGAGACCGGCGTGAAGACAATGACGCAAACACACTCTAAGTTAGGTAGGTTCCTCTTGGTTTATCGTGGTTGTCCAAACAACGGTTACTATGCCCCACCGCCGTGACTTGGCGGGAATCCGTTCTGTGGGAGGTTGAGAAATCCATATCTAACTTTGCACAAAGCTTGGCTAATGTTTCGGCGAGAATGTGCAGCGATCATTAGTATGTTTTTAACACGCTTTTGTCAGCTTCACCTATATGTTTGTACGTTTGTAACCGACTTCTTTGGGTGCGATTTTGACCCACTTTAAACGGCCAGATTTCGTTGAAACTTTGTAGATTTATCGAGGACCAATGACAATACACTAATTTGACAAAAAAGTAAAAAATAAATAATAGTTTAAAAAAAACTAAAAATTACGCTTTTTATAAAAAAAATAAAAAATATCTTCACGCAATTCCCAATACAGGGGTAGACAGAAGTCTAGACAATTAAGTCCCTTTGACCCACCTTCCACCGAAGATATTTTCGGGACAACGTGACAGGTGGTGAGCCCGTCGCCGCCTTTATGTCCAAGCCAACGATGAAATTCGTACATAAGTTTTTGAAAAAACTCATTGGTACTGCCACCTGGAGATCGAACTCGGGTCTCTCGACTCGAAATTCCAACCACCCAACAACTCGGCTATCGTGACTTTTGATATCGTGCTTTTTATAGAAAACCGAACTAAAAATAGAAAATAAATTTTAATAAATTTAAATTAAGAATAGCGTTAAAAATTTCAATAAATATAAATAAATAATAGTGTGAATAAAAAAAATATTTAGTTTGAAAAAAGCGTGGGGTGGATGGTGTCAATAGTTACAAATATTTTATTGACAGATATGAGTAGAGTGATAATCATTTTGATAAAACCTTAAAAAGCACTCCACGCTTTTTTAAAATAAAATGTTTTATTTACCTTATAGGTACTGCTTTTAAATAAGACGCAAGGTTGGTCAAAAAGGCTTCATTGTCTAGACATCTGTCCATCTCAGTATTGGCAAAATGATTGAAAATATGTATGAAATAAACAATTAAGCGATAATAAGCCCTGCTGGAGACATGGTAAGATGTAAATGAAGAAGTTGCAACGCATTGGCAGCGGTCACCTGATACGAACGAACTTGGACGAAATACTCGTAAGTGTATCGATCTCAAAGATATTGGCAACAGCACCTGTGTCTATTCAATACAATAAGAACTTATTGAATCTCATTGCTGGCAAAGGTGGATATACCTACATGATTTTAAATAAACTGCTCTTCTTATCTTCACGCATTTCCTAATACAAGGGGTAGCTTGAGGTCTAGATAATTTAGTTCTTTCGAATCACATTTTAAGCCAGATGTCTAGACAATTTAGTACTTTCGACCCAAATTTCACAGTAGGTTGTTTTGGTATAACGTGACCGATGGTGAAAAGGTCGCCATCTTTATAACGAAATCATGAATAAAAGAATCATTTAACACTTACATAATTTTTGAAAGAAAAGCTCATTGGTACCAGCCTTCCACCTGGGGATCAAATTCGGGTCACTCGACCCAAATTCCGATCACCCAACCACTAGGCAATCGTGACTAAATATTTTAATTGCAAATATTTATTATTATGTTTAACTTACTACGTTAATATAAATACAAATACATAATAAAAATAAATGTCTTACATTCATATTTATTACAATTTGACGCGTTTGGTCTTCTCTCATTTACGCACAGAACTTCAAAAGTTGATACTTATTATGTTAGTTAATTTAATCCGTTTATTTGTTTATACCTAGGTTTTAATTTGGTGTTCAAAGTCTACATTTTATTCTATAATAGGTATATTAAAAATTAATATCGACGGAAGCAATATATAACAATAATTATAAAATAATAGACTAACTTACGAAGCCTATGTGAGTAAATTGCTCGAAAGTACTCGGAGGGGTTGGTCAAGTGCACTCGGATACCAAGATGTTCATGAATGAAGAAAATAATAATTGTTTTTTTTTTATTTTGTCAAAACTTTCTTGAAATGTTACAATAGAATGACAACGAAGTAACGTGATAAGATAACCACGGAGACTTGGATTTCTTGAGTGGCAGATTAATGAAGTTACACGACTAACTTCTCAAAGTTTGAGAATCACAGAGTTGAACATGGCCAAACGTTTATTTTAAATATAAGTTACTAAATGTTCATTTGTATTATATTTACTAAATAAAAAATATATTAACATATATTTATAGGCGCAAATAACATATATAATTTTTATTAAAAAGAAGAAAAAATATTTTCTTTGCATGTTTCCATTATAGTGTAGTTAAATCGTACTCGTAAGTTTTGAAAAAACCCATTGGTACGTGCCTTGGGGATCGAAGTCGTGTCCCGAGACTCAAATTCCGATCACCCAACCACTCGGCTATCGTGACTTTACATTTAAATATGATTTAAAATTTTCTTAAAAAATAAATACATAATAATATATAAAAAATAATAATATCACAGTTAAATGTATGCCTGCTTGTGGCGAATAAATGTTTTTTTTTCTACTCTATTCCTTTTCTTTTATTTTTTTTTCTATCGTATACTTGGGGAGTGCGTTTAGCCGGGATGGAAGATGTGATTTAGATGTGGACAGGCATGTCGCTGCCGGGAACAAAGTCAATGGTGCCCTGACTGCGTTAATCAAAAGGCAAGGCGTTGTGAAAAGTGCACGCCTTGCAATACATAACGCAGTGTTGGTACCGACTTTGTTATATGGCAGCGAAACCTGGGTATGCCAGAAGAAGCATAAAAGCAGGTTGAATGCAGTGGAGATGCGATCTCTTCGTAAAATGTGCGGCCTTACCATGGCCGACCGAAAGCGAAACGAAGAGATTCGCAATATGGCAGGTTTGAAAGATGACCTTGTCTCAAAAATGGATAAGGGCGTGCTTCGATGGTTTGGGCACGTTGAGCGAATGAGTGAAGACCGAATGGTGAAGAAAATATATAGCGCGAAAGTTCTCGGTCTACCTCTGTATTGAGAATGGCATGAAAATACATATATACATATATTTATAAAAAAAAAATACGTAAATGTACGTAACTCCAATTATAAGAATTAAAGTATGACATTTAAACTTTATCAATAAAGTGGAAGCAACTTAAATCCGATCAGAGGATCAAAAGTTAACTGTTAATTAAAAAGAGCTTTCAAGGGATTCAATTTCAGGGAGTATCTAGTTATTACTTGTATTATTATTACTGCTGCCATTGAGAGATTCTCTAAGATGAAAGAACTCAACTAGGAGTGCAATTTAGAACTTCCATTTAGCCAATATTTCTATTTTCTATCTTTGTTCAGTGTTTTTTTTTTGTATTGTTTAACGATATATAAATGTGGCGATAGATTCCTTGCCAGAAAGAACGCTTTTCATAGTTGCTTATACATAGATAAATAGATAATTCTTTATTGCAGTTAAGTTTCTTTAATTAAAACCTTGGAAAAGCTTACGGACTACAATTGGTGGCCATATCGCTTAAATGCGATTATATAGGTACGTAGGTGTAAGTTGATATCCGTAGATGAGTGGCGTAAACACCGATTTATGTTATGTCGGTTGTGTTTGTGATATGTTTGTTGTTTTTTATTGAATAAAATAATTGGCAATAGCTGAAACAGGCAGTGATATATATATATATTTATATATATATATATATATATATATATATATATATATATATATATATATATATATATATGTATATATATATATATATATATATATATATATATATATATATATATATATATATATATATATATATATATATATATATATATATATATATATATATATATATATATATATATATATATATATATATATATATATATATGTATATATATATATATATATATATATATATATATATATATATATATATATATATATATATATATATATATATATATATATATATATATATATATATATATATATATATATATATATATATATATATATATATATATATATATATATATATATATATATATATATATATATATATTAATACACACATACATTAATATAAGGGTATATATATATATATATATATATATATATATATATATATATATATATATATATATATATATATATATATATACAGTTACAGGACCTCAAATATAGGCGCCCGAGGACGGTCGCAAGTCAGTCCGGCCGTGACGGCGCATTCGAAATATCATCGGTCAGAATACGCCGGAACTAGATTTGACAGTTGTCATTTCTGGCGGAACGTCGTCTCGATGGTCGGCGCGGCCATGTTGGCGGCAGAGGATCAGTAACCGCCATCGGTAGCGCACCACGTTTTTCGACGGATCGCTCTTGTTCCGTGTAATCGTATTATTACTGTGTGATCGTGATTAATGTGTAAAGTTAAAGTGTCTATGTTAATTGTAGTAAATTGATTATTCGAATAATTCGAGTGTAACGTTAATAATTATTTGCAAAGTAAAGTGATTATATTACAATCTGTTCTGGACTTTTATCTTGTTCTCCGCCTATACGCCCAAGCAAATAACTATGGCTGATCCTGAAGACCGTACCCAGCGATGTGTCTTCATCAGAAGTGGGATGGACGCGGAGCAACAAAGAGAAGAGAGGCAGTCGTTATCGGACGAAAACAATGCAACTAAGTTACTGAATAGTTTGCAAGCGCTTCTTACACGAGCATTTGAATCATCGCTAGCGCAGACTGCCAGGAGTAACTCCAGCGTCGGTGCCGTTCAACTCATTCCATTTAACCCCGATGACCCCGAGGCTGACATTGAAGGTTGGTGCCGAGTTACAGAGTTAATTGTTCAAAATAAGTGCCTCGAGGGTATTGATTTGCTTATGACTCTTACTGGTGCCTTGAAGGGGCGTGCAGCAACATGTATCACCAAGCTCAACTTGGACAAGTTGTCATGGGATGTTATAAAACAGACTTTGATAGCCAAGTTCTCTAAGCCGAAGCTGCCTCAAGACCACTTTGACGAGATATTACGTTTTCAAATAGGCTCAAAGGAAACTGATTCCGAAGCGAGCCCGATTTAATGATAATACCAGATTTCCTGGCAAATGCCATTGGTGTGGATTACCTGGTCATCGACTAGCAGAATGCAGGAAAAGAAGAGACGATTCTGGATCCAACACCTCTACGCTTCAAATTTCTTCGAAGTCAGCCCATGCCCTAGACAGGGGACAGACTACGTGTTACTCTTGTGGCAAACCTGGTCACCTAGCAACGGTCTGCCCTGACAAGAATAGTGGCAGTACAGTTTCAAGGAAAGAGGTCAACATCTGTGAGCAACGACTGTCGAGGGGCATTTAAAGACGTCATCTGGTGAGCAAGTTTCTTTTCTATTTGACAGTGGGTCTTCCTGCTCTCTTTTAAAAGAAAGTTTTAGTGATAAGTTCTCGGATACTGTACGCAATGATCTTGTATATTTAACTGGTATTGGGGGTGATGAAATTAAGTGCACAATGCAAATTTTAAGCACCATATATATTGATGATATTTCGGAATCGGTAATTTTCCACGTAGTTCCTGACCGTTATATTTTAGAACCCGTGATTATAGGTAGGGACATTTTAGAAAGAGGAGTTGGCGTACAGATTGATGGTAATAAATTGAAGTTTTATTTAAAAAACTTAAATAATTTCTGTGAATCTAGTATAGTGAGGCCGGATCTTACCCAGATTGATACGGATCTTATAGGCGATGATAGAAAATCTCTCATAACGCTCCTAAACAAGTACGCTGATAGTTTTATAGACGGTATTCCAAGTAGGCGCGTGAACACTGGCGAGTTAGAAATTACTTTGATAGATCCTCATAAGACGGTGCGCAGGTGTCCTTATAGGTTGGCCCCAGTGGAAATGCAAGTCGTAAGGGAAAAGGTTGAGGAACTTCTAAATGCAGGTGTTATCCGCGAGAGTTCGTCACGGTTTGCTAGCCCCATTCTACTTGTCAAGAAGAAAGATAATTCTGATAGAATGTGCGTAGACTTTCGCGCACTAAACGCAAATACACAACCCGAACATTACCCGATGCCTCGCATAGAGGAACAGATAGACCGGCTTTGTGGTGCACATTATTTTTCATCTCTTGACATGGCTTCTGGCTTTCACCAGATCCCCATCCATCCCGGTTCAGTCGAAAAGACAGCATTTGTAACACCTGACGGGCAATATGAGTATCTTGCAATGCCCTTCGGATTACGAAATGCTCCATCCGTATACCAAAGGTGCATCACTAAAGCCTTGCATAATTTAAGCAGCAAACCATTGGTGTACATGGATGATGTTTTGTGTTACGCTGGCAATATTCGTGATGCTTTACTACGGTTGGATGAGGTTTTGGGAGCTTTATCAGCATCAGGGTTTTCTTTGAATTTAAAAATGCAAATTTATGAAACAAAGAATTGATTACCTAGGTTATTCCGTTGAATCCGGCAAAGTAAGACCAAATTCTCGTAAAATACAGGCCTTAGCAGACTCCCTCAACCCAAGACTGCTACACAGGTCCGTCAATTCCTGGGTCTAGCATCCTATTTTCGAAAATTTATTCCTAGTTTCACGAATATCGTTGGCCCTCTTTATCCGTTAACCAAATTAAAAGGACCTATCAAATGGACTGAAAAGCATGAAGAGATCCGTAACGTTATAATACGTACACTTACTTCCGAACCTGTTTTAACAATCTTTGATCCCGAGTTGCCTGTTGAGCTGCATTGCGACGCCAGTTCTGATGGATATGGAGCGATCCTTATTCAAAAGAAAAATGATTTCCCGCATGTTGTTGAGTATTTCAGCCGACGCACGTCTGAAGTAGAATCTCGCTACCACTGTATGAGCTGGAAACACTCGCAGTCGTACGAGCGGTAGAACATTTTCGACACTACCTATATGGTAGAAATTTTAAAGTTTTTACGGACTGTAATTCGCTTAAAGCTTCTAAGTCCAAAACGGATCTTACACCTCGTGTACATCGCTGGTGGGCTATACTACAGGCATATGATTTTGAAATCGTCTACCGCGAAGGCCGTTCAATGGAACACGCAGATTATCTTTCTAGAAATCCCTTACCCACTAATAGCGAGATATCTTTGCCTAAAGCCCCTATAACACCTGCACATAAGGTGGTTCACTTTGTCGAATTACATCAAGGTTGGCTCTCCGTAGAACAAAAAGCGTGACAATGAGATACAAGACTTGATAACGAAACATTCTAATAATGACTTTCCTGATACCGTAGGTCGTACTTATGACGTTAGAGACGGCATCCTTTATAGAAAAGTCACTAGAAATAAAATGTCTTCATGGCTACCAATCGTTCCTCGTTCCCTTATTTGGACCTTGATTAATCACGTCCATAATGAATTACAGCATCTAGGTAGCGATAAAACTTTGGACAAATTATATGAGCAGTATTGGTTCCCTGACATGGCCAAATGTGTTAGAAAGTTTATTGATTCTTGTATAATTTGCAAAGCCTCGAAAGGTCCATCAGGAGCTCAACCTGTCCAGCTTCACCCTATCCCTAAGGAACCCGTTCCATGGCATACAATTCATATCGATTTTACTGGGAAGCTTAGTGGTAAGAGTGACCGGAAGGAATATTGTTCGGTAATAATTGACGCGTTTACTAAATATGTTTTATTGAGTACACGTCTTCGGTAGACGCCGCTAGTGCGGTACGAGCCATCAAAAACGCTGTTTGTCTTTTTGGAGCACCAAAGCGTGTTATTGCTGATCAGGGTCGATGTTATATTAGCTCAGAATTTAAAACCTTTTGTGTAGAACACAAAATTGACTTACATTTCATCGCCACGGGCTCCAGCAGGGCAAACGGCCAAGTCGAACGAGTCATGCGTACACTTAAAAGTCTGCTGACTATTATCGAGAACGACCCCAATAAAGCATAGCGTGATCATTTAGGCGATGTTCAACTAGCACTTAATAGTACCAGATCTACCATTACGAAATATACACCGACTGAACTAATGTTTGGAATTCGCGCACAGTCTTTAGGTTTATCAATGATTAGTCCTACAAATTCTGAAAATCAAAGCCGATTAGATCTAGATTATGTGAGAAAAGACGCTTCTGAAAATGTAATAAGAGCTGCTGCATCAGAAGTTGAACGCTTTAATAGGGGTCGTGCTGCCATTAAACGATTCTCACAAGGAGATTTTGTCTTCATTAAAAATAGCGAACGGAATCAAACAAAATTAGATAAAAAATTTAGAGGTCCCTTTGTCATTACCGCGGTATTAGAGCACGATCGGTATGAACTCAGAAGCCTTAATAATTCACATCGTACTTATAAATATGCACATGAGAACTTGCGTTCAGTACCCCTGGGTCATGAGGGTTTGCTTGAGATAAGCAACAATTTAATCAATGAAGAGGAGGCCGAGACGGCGCCAGATGACGTAGAGCTCGACATCAGCCGTCCAAACAGACTGAGTAGTATAACCTCTGACACCACGACTGCTGGATCTGACACCATGACAGCTGGATCTGACACCATGACAGCTGGATCTGACACCATGACAGTTGTTTCTGACACTAATTCAGACACGCTTAGCGTTAGTAATGATCACGAAGATTTCCAGCATGTAGTACAAATTCATGCTGAGCAAGACAGGTCTGATAATTAGGTAAGGACAAGGATGCCTTTTTGTTGATGGTCGCTACAGTTATCATGATGGTCGTAAGGACAGTGTCATCCGGGCCACACCGTCCGCGGTTGGTTGAAGGGATACACCCGTCCGGGCCATACTGTTGTTTTGCGTTGGTCGCAAGGACAGTGCCATCCGGGCCATACCGTCCGCGGTTGGTTGAAAGGATACACCCGTCCGGTCCAACTTGTTCGTACGCTGGTGAGAATAGGGTTGTCTGGTCCATTGGTAGTGGTCGATACGAGACAGGAATTTAATCGCTTGCTATACTCATGAATCATAAAGATTACTAAGTAGTTTGTCAGGGAGGACGAGCGTCATATTAATGTGGATGATCGATGCTCGCCCGTTTGTTACAGGACCTCAAATATAGGCGCCCGAGGACGGTCGCAAGTCAGTCCGGCCGTGACGGCGCATTCGAAATATCATCGGTCAGAATACGCCGGAACTAGATTTGACAGTTGTCATTTCTGGCGGAACTTCGTCTCGATGGTCGGCGCGGCCATGTTGGCGGCAGAGGATCAGTAACCGCCATCGGTAGCGCACCACGTTTTTCGACGGAACGCTCTTGTTCCGTGTAATCGTATTATTACTGTGTGATCGTGATTAATGTGTAAAGTTAAAGTGTCTGTTAATTGTAGTAAATTGATTATTCGAATAATTCGAGTGTAACGTTAATAATTATTTGCAAAGTAAAGTGATTATATTACAACTGTTCTGGACTTTTATCTTGTTCTCCGCCTATACGCCCAAGCAAATAACTATGGCTGATCCTGAAGTCCGTACCCAGCGATGTGTCTTCATCAGAATTGGGATGGACGCGGAGCAACAGAGAGAAGAGAGGCAGTCGTTATCGGACGAAAACAATGCAACTAAGTTACTGAATAGTTTGCAATCGCTTCTTACACGAGCATTTGAATCATCGCTAGCGCAGACTGCCAGGAGTAACTCCAGCGTCGGTGCCGTTCAACTCATTCCATTTAACCCCGATGACCCCGAGGCTGACATTGAAGGTTGGTGCCGAGTTACAGAGTTAATTGTTCAAAATAAGTGCCTCGAGGGTATTGATTTGCTTATGACTCTTACTGGTGCCTTGAAGGGGCGTGCAGCAACATGTATCACCAAGCTCAACTTGGACAAGTTGTCATGGGATGTTATAAAACAGACTTTGATAGCCAAGTTCTCTAAGCCGAAGCTGCCTCAAGACCACTTTGACGAGATATTACGTTTTCAAATAGGCTCAAAGGAAACTGATTCCGAAGCGAGCCCGATTTAATGATAATACCAGATTTCCTGGCAAATGCCATTGGTGTGGATTACCTGGTCATCGACTAGCAGAATGCAGGAAAAGAAGAGACGATTCTGGATCCAACACCTCTACGCTTCAAATTTCTTCGAAGTCAGCCCATGCCCTAGACAGGGGACAGACTACGTGTTACTCTTGTGGCAAACCTGGTCACCTAGCAACGGTCTGCCCTGACAAGAATAGTGGCAGTACAGTTTCAAGGAAAGAGGTCAACATCTGTGAGCAACGACTGTCGAGGGGCATTTTAAAGACGTCATCTGGTGAGCAAGTTTCTTTTCTATTTGACAGTGGGTCTTCCTGCTCTCTTTTAAAAGAAAGTTTTAGTGATAAGTTCTCGGATACTGTACGCAATGATCTTGTATATTTAACTGGTATTGGGGGTGATGAAATTAAGTGCACAATGCAAATTTTAAGCACCATATATATTGATGATATTTCGGAATCGGTAATTTTCCACGTAGTTCCTGACCGTTATATTTTAGAACCCGTGATTATAGGTAGGGACATTTTAGAAAGAGGAGTTGGCGTACAGATTGATGGTAATAAATTGAAGTTTTATTTAAAAAAACTTAAATAATTTCTGTGAATCTAGTATAGTGAGGCCGGATCTTACCCAGATTGATACGGATCTTATAGGCGATGATAGAAAATCTCTCATAACGCTCCTAAACAAGTACGCTGATAGTTTTATAGACGGTATTCCAAGTAGGCGCGTGAACACTGGCGAGTTAGAAATTACTTTGATAGATCCTCATAAGACGGTGCGCAGGTGTCCTTATAGGTTGGCCCCAGTGGAAATGCAAGTCGTAAGGGAAAAGGTTGAGGAACTTCTAAATGCAGGTGTTATCCGCGAGAGTTCGTCACGGTTTGCTAGCCCCATTCTACTTGTCAAGAAGAAAGATAATTCTGATAGAATGTGCGTAGACTTTCGCGCACTAAACGCAAATACACAACCCGAACATTACCCGATGCCTCGCATAGAGGAACAGATAGACCGGCTTTGTGGTGCACATTATTTTTCATCTCTTGACATGGCTTCTGGCTTTCACCAGATCCCCATCCATCCCGGTTCAGTCGAAAAGACAGCATTTGTAACACCTGAGGGGCAATATGAGTATCTTGCAATGCTCTTCGGATTACGAAATGCTCCATCCGTATACCAAAGGTGCATCACTAAAGCCTTGCATAATTTAAGCAGCAAACCATTGGTGTACATGGATGATGTTTTGTGTTACGCTGGCAATATTCGTGATGCTTTACTACGGTTGGATGAGGTTTTGGGAGCTTTATCAGCATCAGGGTTTTCTTTGAATTTAAAAATGCAAATTTATGAAACAAAGAATTGATTACCTAGGTTATTCCGTTGAATCCGGCAAAGTAAGACCAAATTCTCGTAAAATACAGGCCTTAGCAGACTCCCCTCAACCCAAGACTGCTACACAGGTCCGTCAATTCCTGGGTCTAGCATCCTATTTTCGAAAATTTATTCCTAGTTTCACGAATATCGTTGGCCCTCTTTATCCGTTAACCAAATTAAAAGGACCTATCAAATGGACTGAAAAGCATGAAGAGATCCGTAACGTTATAATACGTACACTTACTTCCGAACCTGTTTTAACAATCTTTGATCCCGAGTTGCCTGTTGAGCTGCATTGCGACGCCAGTTCTGATGGATATGGAGCGATCCTTATTCAAAAGAAAAATGATTTCCCGCATGTTGTTGAGTATTTCAGCCGACGCACGTCTGAAGT
Source organism: Sericinus montela (assembly GCA_029286605.1). Lineage (NCBI taxonomy): Eukaryota > Metazoa > Arthropoda > Insecta > Lepidoptera > Papilionidae > Sericinus > Sericinus montela. The sequence continues at coordinate 838,624 of JAGSMR010000052.1, forward strand.
AGAATCTCGCTACCACTCGTATGAGCTGGAAACACTCGCAGTCGTACGAGCGGTAGAACATTTTCGACACTACCTATATGGTAGAAATTTTAAAGTTTTTACGGACTGTAATTCGCTTAAAGCTTCTAAGTCCAAAACGGATCTTACACCTCGTGTACATCGCTGGTGGGCTATACTACAGGCATATGATTTTGAAATCGTCTACCGCGAAGGCCGTTCAATGGAACACGCAGATTATCTTTCTAGAAATCCCTTACCCACTAATAGCGAGATATCTTTGCCTAAAGCCCCTATAACACCTGCACATAAGGTGGTTCACTTTGTCGAATTACATCAAGGTTGGCTCTCCGTAGAACAAAAGCGTGACAATGAGATACAAGACTTGATAACGAAACATTCTAATAATGACTTTCCTGATACCGTAGGTCGTACTTATGACGTTAGAGACGGCATCCTTTATAGAAAAGTCACTAGAAATAAAATGTCTTCATGGCTACCAATCGTTCCTCGTTCCCTTATTTGGACCTTGATTAATCACGTCCATAATGAATTACAGCATCTAGGTAGCGATAAAACTTTGGACAAATTATATGAGCAGTATTGGTTCCCTGACATGGCCAAATGTGTTAGAAAGTTTATTGATTCTTGTATAATTTGCAAAGCCTCGAAAGGTCCATCAGGAGCTCAACCCGTCCAGCTTCACCCTATCCCTAAGGAACCCGTTCCATGGCATACAATTCATATCGATTTTACTGGGAAGCTTAGTGGTAAGAGTGACCGGAAGGAATATTGTTCGGTAATAATTGACGCGTTTACTAAATATGTTTTATTGGAGTACACGTCTTCGGTAGACGCCGCTAGTGCGGTACGAGCCATCAAAAACGCTGATTGTCTTTTGGAGCACCAAAGCGTGTTATTGCTGATCAGGGTCGATGTTATATTAGCTCAGAATTTAAAACCTTTTGTGTAGAACACAAAATTGACTTACATTTCATCGCCACGGGCTCCAGCAGGGCAAACGGCCAAGTCGAACGAGTCATGCGTACACTTAAAAGTCTGCTGACTATTATCGAGAACGACCCCAATAAAGCATAGCGTGATCATTTAGGCGATGTTCAACTAGCACTTAATAGTACCAGATCTACCATTACGAAATATACACCGACTGAACTAATGTTTGGAATTCGCGCACAGTCTTTAGGTTTATCAATGATTAGTCCTACAAATTCTGAAAATCAAAGCCGATTAGATCTAGATTATGTGAGAAAAGACGCTTCTGAAAATGTAATAAGAGCTGCTGCATCAGAAGTTGAACGCTTTAATAGGGTCGTGCTGCCATTAAACGATTCTCACAAGGAGATTTTGTCTTCATTAAAAATAGCGAACGGAATCAAACAAAATTAGATAAAAATTTAGAGGTCCCTTTGTCATTACCGCGGTATTAGAGCACGATCGGTATGAACTCAGAAGCCTTAATAATTCACATCGTACTTATAAATATGCACATGAGAACTTGCGTTCAGTACCCTGGGTCATGAGGGTTTGCTTGAGATAAGCAACAATTTAATCAATGAAGAGGAGGCCGAGACGGCGCCAGATGACGTAGAGCTCGACATCAGCCGTCCAAACAGACTGAGTAGTATAACCTCTGACACCACGACTGCTGGATCTGACACCATGACAGCTGGATTCGACACCATGACAGTTGTTTCTGACACTAATTCAGACACGCTTAGCGTTAGTAATGATCACGAAGATTTCCAGCATGTAGTACAAATTCATGCTGAGCAAGACAGGTCTGATAATTAGGTAAGGACAAGGATGCCTTTTTGTTGATGGTCGCTACAGTTATCATGATGGTCGTAAGGACAGTGTCATCCGGGCCACACCGTCCGCGGTTGGTTGAAGGGATACACCCGTCCGGGCCATACTGTTGTTTTGCGTTGGTCGCAAGGACAGTGCCATCCGGGCCATACCGTCCGCGGTTGGTTGAAAGGATACACCCGTCCGGTCCAACTTGTTCGTACGCTGGTGAGAATAGGGTTGTCTGGTCCATTGGTAGTGGTCGATACGAGACAGGAATTTAATCGCTTGCTATACTCATGAATCATAAAGATTACTAAGTAGTTTGTCAGGGAGGACGAGCGTCATATTAATGTGGATGATCGATGCTCGCCCGTTTGTTACAGGACCTCAAATATAGGCGCCCGAGGACGGTCGCAAGTCAGTCCGGCCGTGACGGCGCATTCGAAATATCATCGGTCAGAATACGCCGGAACTAGATTTGACAGTTGTCATTTCTGGCGGAACGTCGTCTCGATGGTCGGCGCGGCCATGTTGGCGGCAGAGGATCAGTAACCGCCATCGGTAGCGCACCACGTTTTTCGACGGATCGCTCTTGTTCCGTGTAATCGTATTATTACTGTGTGATCGTGATTAATGTGTAAAGTTAAAGTGTCTGTTAATTGTAGTAAATTGATTATTCGAATAATTCGAGTGTAACGTTAATAATTATTTGCAAAGTAAAGTGATTATATTACAACTGTTCTGGACTTTTATCTTGTTCTCCGCCTATACGCCCAAGCAAATAACTATGGCTGATCCTGAAGTCCGTACCCAGCGATGTGTCTTCATATATATATATATATATATATATATATATATATATATATATATATATATATATATATATATATATATATATATATATATATATATATATATATATATATATATATATATATATATATATATATATATATATATATATATATATATATATATATATATATATATATATATATATATATATATATATATATATACATACATACATTAATACACACATACATTAATAAATATAAACACAATTATAAAAATGTATAAAAATAATTAGGAAATGAGCCCGAATATTCGTTTTCAATGTGAACTTGCTGCAGGGTTGTCGCAACTTTTCAGGCCACCCATTCCAACGACGCGCGGCTTGAACAACAAATGATGAAGAGGAGAAACCAGAGCGGTGAAGTGGAATAAAAAGTACCCGAGACTCTGAGGATCGAAGTTGTCGTTCCTGAGTGTCGCGCAAAAATTGAAGTTAACTTTTTAAGTAATCTGGAGAATTATTATCACATAGAATTTAAAAAATTGTGGAAAGTATCCTTACTTGTCTTTGTTGGCGAATGGGAAGCCATTTTAGCTGTGAGCGAAAAACAGAGACATGATCAAACTTACGAAGACAAAAAATAAAGCGGATACAATTATTAAATAGTCGTTCCAAATTATCTAACAGAACTTCACTAAGAACACACATCAGCATAATCAATTATAGGCAAAATGAGAGATTGCACCAGAGTTACTTTGACCTTGACGGGAAGAAAGTTGCGAAGGCGATTGAGTGCGTTTAGTTTGGCGATGACCGACCCACTGATTTTTTGAATCTGGGTTGACTAACTCAGAGTTGAGTCAATGAACAGTCCTAAATTTTTAACACTATTCGTGTAAGGTATTATAGAACCGTCAAGTGTAACAGGTGAAACAACGCTATCACTGAGTTTAGACAGTTGTTGGGCACTTCCAATTATAATGGCTTGACATTTAGTTGGATTAACTTGGATGCCAAACCTGCGAGACCAAACGAAGAGATTTGCTAAGTCCATATTCAATTTATCGACAGCACTGTTAATACGGTCGACGCCCGTTTGAATATAAATTTGTACGTCATCGGCATAGAAGTGATAAGAGCAGCAATGGTGTGAAGAGAGAAAGTTAATAAAATTGAGAACATGAGAGGGGACAGAATCCCACCCTGTGGGACGCCAGACAAGAGCTTGCACCAGTCAGACATATCATGTCCACTACGAACAACTAGTTGACGGTCACAAAGGTAAGAAGAAAACGAGTCAATGGCGGAAGAAGAAAATTGGAGATAACGGAACATGGCGAGTAGGATAACATGGTCAACTAAGTTAAATGCGTTAGTGAAATCAATTAAAACCTGTATTGTGATCTTTCTATCCTCCAAGCCCTCTCGAATATCCTCTGTGACTTTAAGAAGAGCAGTAGTTGTACTGTGTCCAGGACGAAAGCCTGATTGAAATTGAGTAAGTAAAGCATTTTTAAAAACGAAAGCAGGAGTTTGTTGGTGGACTATAGACTCGAGAAGTTTGGATAAAAAGGGCAAAATAGAAATTGGTCTATAGTTGATGAGCTGTGTGGGATTAGCAATTTTGGGAAGTGGGATTATATAAGCTTCACGCCATTCAGAAGGGAAAACCCCACTCAACAGACATGAATTAATTTTATGAGTAATGACTGGAACAATATGTTCAAAAACCAGAGATATCATGGTACGATTTATATTGTCACAGCCCACCGCTTTTGACTTGATAGAATTGAAGGTTTTATGAACATCGTCAACAGAGACAAGCGAGAAAGAAAATGTATCATGTAATGGTTTGACCATGGAATTAATGTCTGATATTTTTTGAGATTTTATCGTAGGAGAAAGGGAAGAACCAATATAAAAATGAGAGTTAAGATCATTGAGAGGAACAGAGATATTTTGGTCACTTACAGAGTGATTACCTATACCAAAAGAACGCAGAAATTTCCATATGTCGGCCGAAGAAGAATTCGATATATTTTCGTAGAAGTAACAACGCTTAGCTGCTCTTGCCATCTGATTGCAGCGATTTCGAGCTATCTTATACGCACACCAGTTATCGTTACACCTGTTACGCTTGTATTTCCTAAAAGCTCTATCACGTCGAGTCATGGCCATACGCACACCCTACGTAATCCATGGAGCTGGTGGTCGCCTGACTCTGACCGCCCGCACCTGTGCATGAGCATCAAACAATTTAGTTATAAGGTCATTGAAAAAAATTACTTTGTTATCTATAGATGACATCATACACTGGCGAGAAATCGATAGTCGAAGCATCAGTCCCTAAGGCAACAGGGTTAACTTTATTAAAATTCCGAACCAAGATTATTTCCGGTTTAGTTTTATGCAATTTCAGCTTGTACGTAAGTTAAAGTAAGTCATGGCGCGAAAAACCAGGAGCTGATAACTGACCATGTTTGACAATGAGTTGGGGAGAGGAAGTAATAATAAGCTCAAGCAAGGTATCTGGAGAATCAAGATTGTGGTGAGTAGGAGAGTAGGGAAGAATGGATAAATTTACTGAAGACGAGATATCAAAGAGCTTGGCTCTCTGCGTAGAGGGCTTGAGAAGGTCAGTATTAAATTCACCCATGATTATGTGATGCGTATAGTCCACTCCAAGTGATTCCAAAACAGCTTCCAAGCTGGAGAAGTAGTCAACAGTTGGAGGGCAGTAGACAACACCAAGCACAAGCTTAGCTTGTTTGACCTGAATTTCGATGAAAATATATTCGGCAGTAGCTGAGTATGGCGAAGGCGAAGAAGCAATAACGGAAAGGGAATGTTGGAACGTAGTTATATTACAACGCCACCACCACCTTTGCCAACTCTGTCATTCCTAATTAGGACATACCCAGGTAGACTGTAAGATAAAGACGAAAGCGACGGCTTGAGGTAGCTTTCTGAAACAAGAATTGCCTGCACAGTCGAATAAGTAGAGGAGAAAGTCTCTAAGAGATTAGAATAATGCGATGGAATATTCTGTGCATTTATGTGGCAGATATTAAATGAGGAAGTACAATGTTCAAAACAGTCACGTAGAGTTTCAGGTTCATTTAAAGAGTCTAAACTTAGAGAAGAATTACAAGCAGAATAGAACGAGTCATCATCAGATATAATATAAATATAAATAAATATATTACAAAACATATATATAATTTAATAAAATATCAATAAAATGTAAATAAATGAATAAATAGAATACAGACACAAAAAAAAAACGATGAATAATGAATAAACCACCATTCCCGCCGGTTAACCTTGAAAGACATAATATACATATTAATTATTCTTTGCTCTACATAACAAACAAAGTAAACTCTGTAACAGCGTATTAATTATAATAAAATATGACAACAGAAGTTTAAAAAGTATTGTAACAAATAAAAAGTTAAAAAAAAATGAAAAATCATGATAAAAATAAAAAAGAAACCAATGCTGGCTGTATAGTCCGCAGGTTTCTGCCCATAATAACAAATAAAAAAGAAAATCTATACTTCAAATCAGACCGAAGTCTGACATCTGAGAGTTAGAGTAAACAATATTTACATATGAGAAATTAAGTTCTCTAAATATAAAGTAACAATGCAAAGTAATTGCTGCCTGTGAATGATCAGTTTTAAAGACATATAAATGATCAGTGTTCCTACTTCATTACATTTTACAAAAGAAATGAACGAGTTTTAGTAAAGATTTTTCTATTAAAAGTTGTAAACATACTTAATCTCATAATCAAAATTTGCAATTAAGATTTAGCAAATATAGTATTAATAGCCAAAGTATTACATATATACAAAGGTAAGAAGCATACAATACCTGATGTATTATGGACAAAACTTGCAATTATGATATTATTGGAAAAAAAAGTATTATTAGCCAAAGCAACACATAAGTAAATAGTGAAAAACACTTAATAAGAAGGATGGCATCATTTCTTGGTCTGAGCAGATCTTATCGTCTTCAATTGCTGTTCAGAGGTTGTTGTAGCCACAGGAGAGTTGGTTTGACTGTTTGGGATCTTCTCAGTTAACTGAGATTGTTCATTCTTGTTATCAGTGAATTTAAGAAGTTCATCCTTAGAGTCAATGTGATGTCGCGAACCATCGTGTGCCTTAATAAAAACATTACCGTCAACAGTCCAGCAATCTGTGGATACCCAGACGCTTCAGAGCTAGCAGGAAGAGAGATTGTTGATACCGAGTTAAAAACTCAGATACTACAACTCCAGAACTCCTTTAGGCTCACTTTTTTCTTCCACAGCGTGGGTCTTAATAATGGGTCGGAGAACCGTAGTAAAACAGGTCTGCACTAGACTTCAGCAAATTTACCTAGACGATGGTACACTCTTAAACCACTTGAAGAGAAATCTTGTAGTCCAAGTTTATCCGTGAAAAGCTTGACAAAAAAATCAGAGAGGTTGCTTGTGGTCACTTCGGGCACACCATGAAATAAAGGATACTTTCTCCTGTGTCTCATCTCAATTAAATTAATGGATTTTGTGCACTCAGATATTTGTTGCCACAACAAAGTCATTAAACTCCATACCTGAGATTTAAAGTCTTGGAACTCCTCTCGAACATGAGCAATGGTAACTGGCGTTTGTGGAGTTGAAGGATTAAGCAGCAACTCAAACTCTGATAATTTCTTCAGCAAATTTGCCTTAATAGCTAGCTGATTTTCAACAATTGTCTCGAAGGAAGCCACACTTGTTGTGCAGTATTGTGAAGTGTCAACAAATTTTTAGGTTAGCCGGTGAGATGGTAGAAAAATTTATGTAAATTACAACATAATCATGTGCAAATACAATAAAATGCTTAAAAGTGAGTAGACTTTAATTATATGTATAAATAAAGAACTATTTGTTGTTTTAAGTAGTATTTACGTAATTATTACTTAGGAGCACTATGTTTACTTTTTGTACAACTACAGCCGAAAAAAACCTTCCACCGCCACCTTCCACATTGTCGGTTTTAATTTTTTTTTTCATGTAAATAAAAAAATTATTTTCATGGAATATTAAGTATCTCACAACGAAACGTCGTGAGATTTGCAGAAAGCTCTGTGGAGTCGTAAACAAAAAAAATGTTTCGGTTCCCGACATCAGACTATGTAACGAAGTTCCTTCCTCCCGGTCAAGTGGCTGAGGAGTGGTTGATACAAAGCGGGAGTCTTTCTTTACGAATGTCTTATAGGATGTTATTGTGTTACTGGATTCATAATTTTTTTAACCTTACATAGACAACTTTGTCTTGACAAAATTGTCTAAACTAGACCTCTGTCTTCTCCTATATTGGGAATTGCGCCAAGATATTTATTTATTTTTATTTAAGTTTAATATCCCGGCGGCTTCATGGTAAAAAAATATTTGCAAAATTATTATTTTGTTTACTACGCAGTTATTATATAAGCATGCGGAATATATAAATATATATATATATATATATATATATATATATATATATATATATATATATATATATATATATATATATATATATATATATATATATATATATATATATATATATATATATATATATATATATATATATATATATATATATATATATATATATATATATATATATATATATATATATATATATATATATATATATTTATATACAGGCAGAGAATGCTTTAAGCATTATGTCCGCCTTTTGTACTTATATATTTTATAAGGTTCATAAAGTTAAATAAATATTTTCAGGACAACGTGACAGGTGGTGAGCCCGTCGCCGTCTTTATGTCCAAGCCAACGATGAAATTCGTACAAAAGTTTTTTGAAAAACTCATTGGTACTGCCACCTGGGGATCGAACTCGGGTCTCTCGACTCGAAATTCCGACCACCCAATAACTCGGCTATCGTGATTTACACTTATATATTTATAATGGATAGTTATTAAAAAAACTAACTGGGCACGTTTCTTTGAAAATAATTAAACATTTATTTTTATTACAATTTTACATATTCTTTTACTACACTTGACATTTATTTTTATCGCACCTTATTCTTATTACAAAATGTCTTCGGTCGGTTGACACGCATTGCGTGGGATAGCATATAAACTCACCAATTGTTACGTTGTCCTAAATAATCTCGGTAAAAAGTGGCTCGAAAGGATTAAAATGTCCTACTGTAGACCTCTGCCTATTTAAGTATTGAAAATTAGTGTTAAAAAAATTAAATTAGAAATAATTATAATAATAAGGTAAAATAATTATAATAATAAAAATTATAGTAATTCATTTGAATTTTGAATTAATTTGAAAAGAAGGTCGATAGGACAAATACTGTTTAGACCTTTAACTACTCCAGTATTGGGAAATGCGTGCGTTAAATTTTACGCTATTTGAATCAATAAGCATGCAAAAATGTAGCTAAAAGTATACAGGCGTCAAATAAAAGTGCGTCGCTATTAGCGGGAAAGCCTTAATGGAGAAGATGCGACGTGCATTAACACTGGAAGGTACGACCGCACTACGCTCGAGATATTGATTTTTTACATTATGTTTTACGATAGCCGAGTGGTTGGGTGGTCGGAATTGCGTGTCAGGAGACCCAAGTTCGATCCCCAGGTGGCAAGCTCGTACCGATGGGTTTTTCAAAAACGTATTAACGCATTATATCGTTGGCTTGGACACAAAGACGACGACGGGCTCACCACCTGTCACGTTGTCCCGAAAACATCTTCATATCTTCGGTGGAAGGTGGGTCAAAGGGACTTAATTGTCTAGACTGGACCTCTGTCTACCCCTGTATTGGGAATTGCGTGAAGATATTTTTTTTATGTTTTACCGCACCGTCTCAACTAAAACGCTCTTTAATATCATTTAATATCATATTTATTCATAATAATAACAGCTACGATAGCTGTGGGGTTGGGTGGTCGGAATATCCAGTCAACTGACTTGAGTTTTTCAAAAACAAGTGTACGAATTATATCGTTGTCTAGGACATAAAGACGGCGACGGGCTCACCACCTGTCACGTTGTCCCGAAAATATCTTCGGTGGAAGGTGGGTCGAAGGGACTAATTGTCTAGACTAGATCTTTGTCTACCCCTGTATTATTGTATTATGTAGAAGATATTTATAATAAAAACAAAGTTCGTAATTTATTCTTTTTTTCTCGCATTCCTCAATATTAGGGTAGTAAGAGGTTTATACAATTAAGTCCTCACGATCCGAATTTCACCGGAGTTATTTTGAGACAAAGTAACAGGTGGTGAGCCTGATGCCGTATTCATTCCGTTTAATTCTTATATAATATGTGAAACTCACGAAAATTATATAATTTATAGCCTGTTGTTTTCTTTTAGTAGAAATTTTTTTAGTCTTTGTGATGAACTTTGAATACTTTATATAACAAAGGATTACCCATTGTGATCGAAATATGTTTCTCAAGACTCAATTCCGATCACCTATCATATATGTATCTTAAAGGAATGTATATTTTGTGAAATTCATACGACTACATTAAAAAACTGAACGATCGGATACGAATATTAATTTGTTGATTTCTTTATGAACTAAACGTTGATTTATAAACACGTTTGTGACAAGGAATTGTTAGACAAAGAAAGGTAAAAAAGGCGCAGAAATTGAAGTCAAATTGTTTGGGAATATACCTTGCTTCCCAAAAACTTCATCCATTTCTTTCTTCTTTCTTGTCACTTTCTCGTGGCAGTAGAGCTCTCTAGACTCTGTTTTGCTCTTTTGCGCCTGGTAAAGAGCAGTCTGGGTGCTGTAGTTTACTGTCTCCAGGAGTGGATCGAACTAACAAGTTGGAGCGCTGCCTCTATTCATTGTCCCCTCCACTTCATCCATTTAACTGCGCAAAAATACATTCCTGCATATGTTCTTAGACCGAATCGGACATCGAACATTAATAATTAGCAATAGAGGTATCTATCAGAAGTATAAGAAGAAAACATTTATGAAAACAAGTCAAACAATAAAGTAGAGGAACATATCGAGTATAATAGAAAAGTATAATCAAGAAGGGTTAGAGTTGGGTAATTTCCAACGGTTAAAAATCATCAACACCATCATCTTCACGCCATTCCCAATAATGGAGTCAACATAGGTCTAGAAAATTCAATTCTCACGACCCACCTTCCACCGAAGAGATTTTTTGGGACAACGTGACTTATGGTGAGCCTGTCACCGTCTTTTTGTCAAAGCCAACGATATCAATAGTATCTACATAATTTTTTGAAAAAACTCATTGGTACGAGTCTACCACCTGTGGATCGAACTCGAGTTCCTTGATTCGAATTCCAACTACCGAACAACTCGGCTTTTCGTAGCTTATGTAGCCACTATGTTCCATTGGTTAGAAACTAGCTTCCGAGTAGGTTGACCACTTCTCAGGCTCAGGTAGGCTGAGTCTAACTTTCGAAGACCATTTACGCAAATTCTAGAAGAGGGGGGGGGGGGGAGATGCAAATGTATTCGCATACTTCTACGTGCGTGTATGAAGAAAATGATAAATTTGAAAGATACAAAAATATAAGAATTATTATGACAGGTTAAGACAAAATAAAATATAGTAAATGTTAATAATGTTGTCAGTTTTCATGATCAAATTTAATGGTATTCAAATTTCATTTTAGTATGTAATAGAACTGATTTTACTACATTCATCTTGTAGTTATATAGGACATTTAGAGACTACTTCAACAAATTGTGTATTAAATTGTTCAAAGA
>JAGSMR010000052.1:855000-892500 GCA_029286605.1 Sericinus montela
GGCGATGGGCTCACCACCTGTCACGTTGTCCCGAAAATATCTTCGGTGAAAGGTGGGTCGAAGGGACTTAATTGTCTAGACTCGACCTCTGTCTACCCCTGTATTGGGAATTGCGTGAAGATATTTATATTTATTTATTTATTTACTTATTTAATCTATGAGTTCCTTAACACTATAAAAATTATTTTCATCAAGCCATTGATGCAACTTTATTTTAAATAATCTAAAATTTAACGTTTTAAAAGAACCAGGAATTTTATTGTATATATATACACACATAGCTAAACAGTTCTTATTGTATTTAGCTAGTTTAGGAACATCATTAAATACTAGCCTGTGTGGATCTCGGCGAAGTCGTGGATTACGATCATTTGAAGTAGTAAATAATTCTTTATTCTTAAATACAAATACACATATCTCATAAATATAGAGAGACGGTAACGACAATAAACCAAATTTTTTAAATGTTGGCTGGCACGATTCTTGTGGTTTCAGTCCGCCTAACGCTCTAATGCACTTTTTTTGTGCGACAAATGCTCTTTTGATATTTGTACCGTTGCCCCAATTATAAGACCATAACGTAGTAGTGATTCTACGTATGCGTGGTAAGATAGAATAGCAGTATTTATATTTGTCACGTTTTTATTCGTTTAAGTGCATATACAAATTTATTTATTTGAGTCAATACACTATCTACATGTGTTTTCCAATTAATTTCTTCATCTATAATAACTCCTAAGAACTTTGTATTTGACGCTTCTTTAATTTTAGGGATATTAAGTTTCAAATTGAGTTTATTATTATTAGATTTATTAAATTGTATGTATACAGATTTATGAAGATTAATTTTTAAGTTATTTATGTCAAGCCATTTAATTAATTTATCGATAGTATTATTTATGTCACATTCATGATTAGCAATTGTATTATTCTTTTTATTAGTTGTAATTATAATGGAGATGTCATCGGCAAATAATACACATTTGTGATTTGTAACTGTAATTATGTCATTTACTTATAATAAAAATAAAATCGGACCTAATACACTTCCTTGTGGAACGCCATATTTGTTGTATTTGTAGTCTGATGAGTAAGGTATCATTTCTCTATTTTTATTCATTTTATTGATTACAACACATTGTTTTCTATTATACAGATATGACGATACCCACTGAAGTACAAGTCCTCTAATTCCGATAACCTGTAGCTTTTGTAACAATAGTTCGTGTGAAACCAGATCGAAAGCTTTTGACAAGTCAAAAACAACCCCGTGGTTAGATAATTATTGTTGATACCAGTAAGTATTTCTTTAAAAAGTGAAAACATGGCTAATGTAGTCGATTTATGTTTTGAAAACCATATTGCTCTTTTATTATTATTTTAAACTTATTACAATATTCGTTTAACCTTTTATTCATGCATTTCTCATAGATTTTTGAAAATACCGATATTAAAGTTACTGGGCGGTAATTATTGATATCGGTTGTTTCACCTTTTAAATAATGGCTTGACAATAGACAATTTTAAGTCAGTCGGAAAAGATCCATTTGAAAATGACAAAGTTATTAAATAGGTTAAAACTTTGATTAATTCATTAATACAGATCTTTAATACTTTTGTACTTATTTCGTCATATCCTTCAGAAGAGGTGTTACTCAATGACATTATTTCTTGATCTACCTCGCTTTCCGTCATCGGTTTAATAAACATAGAATTGATGGTCCATTTTAATTTGTTGCCGGGTTTTATATTATTTTGTACTGAGCCGTGTGTTAAATTTATGAAATAATTATTGAAGGCGGACGCTATTTCTATAGGATTAATAATTGTCCTATCATTTGTTTTATATTTTCAATCTCTTTTGGATAGCTACATTGTATTTCATTTTTAATTACTTTCCAAGTGGCTTTGCACTTATTTTGGTTTCTATTAATGAACTTTATATTTGCATACTTTTTTGAGTAAGAAATACAATTTTTTAGAATTTTGGAATACTCTTTATATTTAAATTTATTAATAAAATTTTTATTTTTATAAAATTGATATCTCAGTGTACGCTTAGTTTTGCAGCTTAATTTTAGGCCTTTACTTATCCAATTTTGTTTGACTCGATTATTTACATTTATTTTAATTTTTAATTTTGGAAAACATAATTTATAAAATAGACATAGCTGTTCGTGAAATTCAGTAAATGCCAGATTTGCATTATTTTCATTGTATATGCCTATCCAAGACAGATTTTGTAGACAGTTTTTAAATTTCTTAATATTATCAAAATTATAATCTCGTTTATAGATATAGTATGATGCGAATTTCTGTGATTTTTTATTAATAAAAAAACTTAGTACTTGTGCTGTATCATGATCAGATAGGTGAAGTGGCAGAACCGTAGCTGATGCGTCCGATATATTGCTTAAAATATGGTCAATACAAGACTCTTTTCTTGTTGCTACATTAAAGTGTAATTTCATATTATAATTAAAACATATATCTTGTAACTGACGCGTAACTTTACCTTTCTTAAATGTATTAATGTTAAAATCACCTACGATAACCATCTTCGTTTTGATTTTATACAGCTTGTTTAAAGTGTCTAAAAGACAATTTAATTTTTCTAGAAATAGAATGGGATCAGATTTTGGAATTCTGTATATACAAATAACTATTAGTTTATTATTCACAAATTCTATGCCGCAAGCTTCGAAAGTATGAATTATAGCATATTTTTTTATTAGAGGTAGTTCTTTAAAGAAGATACCTTTTTTTACAAGAATACAAGTTCCACCTCTTTGTTTGTCTCTGCTATAGTTGGCAGCTACTTGGTAATCAAAAATTTTATATAATTTTCGTATCCTTTTTTACAAACGTTTCAGAAAAACATAATACATCGATGTCTCTTCCCGATTCCCGTAACTCATGCATAGTTAATTCCAAAACTCCTGCTTTGACAATATACTAGCTATGTTTTGGTGAAGTATTTTAAAATTATGTTTTGTAGAGATACGATTATTAGGCTCGAAAAAAATTTAACGTTACTTTTTACCGAAGGAAAATAATAAGGTATAGTGCCTTTTTTTATGGTTTCAGCTGGTTTTGTGATGCAATTATTTATTAGGGTTACATCACTTTTAACTTTAAAGTAAAAAGGAATTGTTCCTTTCTTTGGTATATATATGTCTGTATCCGACCCGTTATTTGGTTTATTATCAGCTATTCGTTTTCTAAGTATACTCAAGTTCAAATATTTCTCGTTGTAATCAACACAATCTATATAATAATTTATTGATTTGCATATGTTGCTTAACTTAAAATAATTGTAATCCACGAACTGACATTTTTTATATTTTTTACATAAGTTCTCGATTCTATTATTTAATCTATTGACATCTAAATAGGAATTTTCACAGACTTTTAGTACAATAATTGTATTATTATAAAAATTATCAAATATAATTTTTAGTTGTGATAAGACATAATTCAAGTTATGGTCATTTTCACCGACACATATAACGAGCTTATCGTCTATATTTAAGTTTACTCTACGACAGTCCTTAACAATTTCATTACATAAAGCATATGGTTTTGTTACAGTGAAGATCTTGTAAGTCTCATACGGTGTATTTCTTCTAGAAAGCAACATAGATGCCGCCAAACTAACACATTGTTGAGTACCGAAGATAAATATTCTTCTTCCACATTCGTTTTTGTGTTGTAGCGTCTTAATTGGTTTCCGTAAATCATCAGTTTTCAATGAAGGAGACTGTTTTTGAGTTAAGTGTGCTATTTGCTTCATAAGAGTTGTAATCTCCTGTTTCGCGTTTTTAATTCATTTTTCAAATCACTGATTTTTGTTGCAAGGTCAATATTTTTCTTTTGCTATTGGGGTCTTCTTAAAGCGATAATGGTGAAGCCGTAGAGGAAAAACCTTGTGGAAATAAAGAATATTCTATCTTACTATTGCAGCTGTCGGGGCAAGTTTCTAAAATTTTTGAAGAATGGCATAAAGATTTTAAGATTTTTATTTCTGAAGTTAACTTATCCACTTGCCTACGAAGTTCGTTATTTTCGCTTATTGTATTATCTGTGTTCTGCAAAGGTTTTTGGTTAATTCAGACATGGTTTCTTTTAATTCAGAATTCGTTACTAAGTCCGATAGTGTGAAGTCTACACTCTTTAAAGGTTGATTTGGTGTGGTGTAAGATTCATCTGATATTTCATAATCGGTAAGTACATGGGAGTCCAGAATATCGGAAGAAATGTGGGATGTCTGCTGTGATTCAATGCATTGAGTATTCTTTGAGAGGCATATTTGTTCTCGAGGTGATGATTTTACAACAGGGGAGTGTTTTTTCCTCATAGTAATGTTAGTTACTTTGTCAACATTTATTACTTTTTTATTTCGAATACACATCTTGCATCTCCATTTATTTTTAGATTCTTGATCCAGTAAGCGGTACGTACTTTCCGGATAACCATCGCAATCGAATTCGTATCTATTATTACATATAGAACACAGAGCTGTTTTTTTTTATGTCGACAGTTTTCTTACATTTACTACAAGTTACCAATACTGCCATCTTCCGGCCAATATATGCTTTGGAGTTCATAATTATTTTTATCGATATGACATTTATTAAATCAGGAATGTCTAGAACAGGTGAATGAAATTGTATACTTGGGGAGTGCGTTTAGCCGGGATGGAAGATGTGATTTAGATGTGGACAGGCGTGTCGCTGCCGGGAACAAAGTCAATGGTGCCCTGACTGCGTTAATCAAAAGGCAAGGCGTTGTGAAAAGTGCACGCCTTGCAATACATAACGCAGTGTTGGTACCGACTTTGTTATATGGCAGCGAAACCTGGGTATGCCAGAAGAAGCATAAAAGCAGGTTGAATGCAGTGGAGATGCGATCTCTTCGTAAAATGTGCGGCCTTACCATGGCCGACCGAAAGCGAAACGAAGAGATTCGCAATATGGCAGGTTTGAAAGATGACCTTGTCTCAAAAATGGATAAGGGCGTGCTTCGATGGTTTGGGCACATTGAGCGAATGAGTGAAGACCGAATGGTGAAGAAAATATATAGCGCGAAAGTTAATATTAAAAGGTGTCGAGGTAGACCGAGATTAACTTTCGAAGACCATGTGAGCAAATTGCTCGAAGAGAGGAGGGTCAAGAGTACTCGGATACCTAGACGTGCATGTATGAAGAAGATGATGAATCTGAAAGAAGCGAAAGAAGTATGTAGGGATCGTGACACTTGGCGATCTGTTCTCTCTGGCTACCCCGTCAGGGATTTTGCGTGAAGATAAATAAATAATAAATAAATCGATATGACACCGCTAGTCAACACAAGATGGCGCTATATCCAATAGATGTCGACTTTCGTTAGTATGTATAATTAAAAGATTTGAAATGGTTATTTACGGGTACACGGAAAAATATATTAAAAACTTTTGCATCTGGATATTCTAGTTAAAAACTTCAATAGTGTAATGTAAATTTGCTAACGGCACTTTAGTAACTATCAGGACAACTTTATTTAACCAGTTATTTCAGCAATAATTTCTTCTTTATCGTGTTTCAACTGTCATTTACACTTCACTTAACATCACTGTATCACTCACAGCTTTTTAAGAGATAACATTTTTTATACTTTATTAAACGATTTTAAACATTAGTACACTATTTATTAATATATTGGCACTGTACATCTATTTATTTTTAATTTTTAGATTCGGACTCGATGTTTATCGTGTCACTAGCGACACTAGATGTCGCTAGTGACACGATAAACATGTAAACGGAACAAGAATATTGTAAAATCGATAAGGATGATTATAAAAAATGAAGTGAACTACGTGAAAACTGACAAATTTATTAATAAAATAAAATATAATAATGTAATAATGACAAATCAAACTAAAATAGCGAATGCGTTTAATGACTATTTTATCAATTTGATAATGAATGGGAGTAGCAAAGTTGTTAACACAAATACAAAAAAAAGACTTTTGAAGTCTTTTTACTTTACTCAATCTTTTTAACTCCCATTGATGATGAATATATTAGTAAAACTATCATGACCTTAAAAAATACAACTTCTGTGGGGTACGACCACATATCTACAAAAGTTATTAAAATATGTAAGGATCAAATCAGTAAAGTACTGGCATTTATTGTAAACCGATCTATGAAAACTGGAATATTTCCAGATAAACTGAAAATCTCAACAGTTAGGCCTCTATACAAAAAAGGTGACAGGACAGAAATTGACAATTATGGTCCAATTAAATTAATATCTATATTTGCAAAAATCTTTGAAAAGGTTATTTATTCAAAGGTTACCGACTTTCTTACTAAGTATAACATAATAAGTAACGATCAATATGGATTTCAAAAGGGTAAATCAACAACAATGGCTAATTTCAGTCTTATTACAGAGGTTTTAAAAACCAACAATAGTATGAATACTTCAGTGATATTCTTGATTTATCCAAAGCCTTCGACTTTGTACCTTATGAACAGCTACTTACAAAATTGGAACAGAACGGATTAAGAGGTTCTGCTTATAACTGGTTCCAAACATACCAGGCATAGAAGGCAACAATTTGTTAAGGTTTCCAAAATTGATAAAAAATATTATAAGGGAATGTAGATCAAAATTGAGA
Organism: Sericinus montela; assembly: GCA_029286605.1. Taxonomy (NCBI): domain Eukaryota; kingdom Metazoa; phylum Arthropoda; class Insecta; order Lepidoptera; family Papilionidae; genus Sericinus; species Sericinus montela. The sequence continues at coordinate 861,668 of JAGSMR010000052.1, forward strand.
ACTAACTCTTCAGACGGCGACGGGCTCACCACCTGTCACGTTGTCCCGAAAATATCTTCGGTGGAAGGTGGGTCGAAGGGACTAATTGTCTAGACTAGATCTTTGTCTACCCTGTATTATTGTATTATGTAGAAGATATTTATAATAAAAACAAAGTTCGTAATTTATTCTTTTTTTCTCGCATTCCTCAATATTAGGGTAGTAAGAGGTTTATACAATTAAGTCCTCACGATCCGAATTTCACCGGAGTTATTTTGAGACAAAGTAACAGGTGGTGAGCCTGATGCCGTATTCATTCCGTTTAATTCTTATATAATATGTGAAACTCACGAAAATTATATAATTTATAGCCTGTTGTTTTCTTTTAGTAGAAATTTTTTTAGTCTTTGTGATGAACTTTGAATACTTTATATAACAAAGGATTACCCATTGTGATCGAAATATGTTTCTCAAGACTCGAATTCCGATCACCTATCATATATGTATCTTAAAGGAATGTATATTTTGTGAAATTCATACGACTACATTAAAAAAACTGAACGATCGGATACGAATATTAATTTGTTGATTTCTTTATGAACTAAACGTTGATTTATAAACACGTTTTTGACAAGGAATTGTTAGACAAAGAAAGGTAAAAAAGGCGCAGAAATTGAAGTCAAATTGTTTGGGAATATACCTTGCTTCCCAAAAACTTCATCCATTTCTTTCTTCTTTCTTGTCACTTTCTCGTGGCAGTAGAGCTCTCTAGACTCTGTTTTGCTCTTTTGCGCCTGGTAAAGAGCAGTCTGGGTGCTGTAGTTTACTGTCTCCAGGAGTGGATCGAACTAACAAGTTGGAGCGCTGCCTCTATTCATTGTCCCCTCCACTTCATCCATTTAACTGCGCAAAAATACATTCCTGCATATGTTCTTAGACCGAATCGGACATCGAACATTAATAATTAGCAATAGAGGTATCTATCAGAAGTATAAGAAGAAAACATTTATGAAAACAAGTCAAACAATAAAGTAGAGGAACATATCGAGTATAATAGAAAAGTATAATCAAGAAGGGTTAGAGTTGGGTAATTTCCAACGGTTAAAAATCATCAACACCATCATCTTCACGCCATTCCCAATAATGGAGTCAACATAGGTCTAGAAAATTCAATTCTCACGACCCACCTTCCACCGAAGAGATTTTTTGGGACAACGTGACTTATGGTGAGCCTGTCACCGTCTTTTTGTCAAAGCCAACGATATCAATAGTATCTACATAATTTTTTGAAAAAACTCATTGGTACGAGTCTACCACCTGTGGATCGAACTCGAGTTCCTTGATTCGAATTCCAACTACCGAACAACTCGGCTTTTCGTAGCTTATGTAGCCACTATGTTCCATTGGTTAGAAACTAGCTTCCGAGTAGGTTGACCACTTCTCAGGCTCAGGTAGGCTGAGTCTAACTTTCGAAGACCATTTACGCAAATTCTAGAAGAGGGGAGGGGAGATGCAAATGTATTCGCATACTTCTACGTGCGTGTATGAAGAAAATGATAAATTTGAAAGATACAAAAATATAAGAATTATTATGACAGGTTAAGACAAAATAAAATATAGTAAATGTTAATAATGTTGTCAGTTTTCATGATCAAATTTAATGGTATTCAAATTTCATTTTAGTATGTAATAGAACTGATTTTACTACATTCATCTTGTAGTTATATAGGACATTTAGAGACTACTTCAACAAATTATGTATTAAATTGTTCAAAGACAATTTTCATTATATTTTCATTTAACTGAAGGATGAAGTGGTTTCGTTTTAACGTAAACTTCGTTCATTTCTGTTCTTTTCGTTTCAAGTTACTCACGATGGAACTGCTTTTTAAATGCTTTTAGCACACTTGCAAATAATTTTTGTTTTCTTGTACTAATAATTTGAAATATCTCATATTATCTAATAAAAATTAAAAACTAAATATTGTTATTTACTCTTTAATTCACTAGACAATTGCCATTGTTGTGAAATTATTACAACGTAACATTTTTGACAATTTAAACACCTATACACACGTTGCAGAGTCATACAGCAAATAAAATATATCTTCACGCCTTTCCCAATTCTGGCGTAGACAGAGGTCTAGAAAGTTAAGCCTTTCGACCCACCTTTCACAGAAGATATTTTCAAAACATCGTCTTTCAAATCAGGTCTCTTGATTCGAATTCCGATCACCCAATCACTCAGCAATCGTGACTTTTATATAGCAAAATATTACAGCGTAACAATGAATACAAGGTTACCATGATAAGATTATATTTTCAAATAGAAAAAAATATATATGAAATAATACATAAATCCGTGGCTTAGGTAAATCTTCGCGTGGGATTCTTGCTAGCAAGATAACGGGCACAAATTTAATTCGTTTAAAAAAGAAAAATTTTATATTTTCATTATTATACGCAAATGCGCCTATATTATATATATCAAAGCTACGATAGCCGAGTGGTTTGATGACCGGAATTCGATTAGGGAAAGACGAGTTCCATCCCCAGGAGAAAGGCAAGGCTTGAGACAAATGACTTTTTTTGAACTTAAAGTTCGATTTCTTTCGTTGTCTTAGACGGCAACCGGCTTGCCAACTCTCGCGTTGCCTGAAATAAAGACAGAATATTGAAAAATACAAAACTGTTCATAGTTTAGAATAATACATAACAAAATTAAAATGTTGACAAAAATGTTTTAAAAGTCCAGCCGTTTAGAAGGCGTTTAGCGTCACATACAACACGCACGAAGAGATGAAGACAACATATTTACAAAATTTCATCAAGATCGGTTCAGTAGTTTCGGAGTTTACCTGCCACAAATGTCGTGACACGAAATTATGTGTATTTAATCAGCCCTGACACGAATAAACTTTCAAATTATGATGAATTCAGTAAATAAAGGCTTGTTCCTACCGAAATTCGAACCTCGAATGAGTTGCTGACTCAGCTTTTCTGACAGTTTCACTAACAACATGGCTAGCGGGTCTTAAGATATAATCAAAATATATATTATAAACAAAAGAAAATAAGTCAAGAATATATATATATATATATATATATATATATATATATATATATATATATATATATATATATATATATATATATATATATATATATATATATATATATATATATATATATATATATTTATATTTATATATATATATATATATATATATATATATATATATATATATATATATATATATATATATATATATATATATATATGTATATATATATATATATATATATATATATATATATATATATATATATATATATATATATATATATATATATATATATATATATATATATATATCAAAATATATATTATAAACAAAAGAAAATAAGTCAAGAATATATATATATATATATATATATATATATATATATATATATATATATATATATATATATATATATATATATATATATATATATATATATATATATATATATATTTATATTTATATATATATATATATATATATATATATATATATATATATATATATATATATATATATATATATATATATATATATATATATATATATATATATATATATATATATATATATATATATATATATATATATATATATATATATATATATATATATATATATATATATATATATATATATATATATATATATATACATAGATACAATGTTTTCAACTAAATGTAACATGCATGTAACAATGCTCTGGTCAAGTTAAGTAACTTAAGCACTTGTGTTATGGAATGGGAAAGAACGTAGGTATCACAAACACCCAGAAATTGTACAAAAAGTTGTTTATGTTATTGCGTGCTTTATTTATAATGCGGCCAATGATTCGTTAAAAATAAGGTGTATATGGACTTTGTATGTACGAGTATATTTAATATTCGATGTAGCATGTTTACACGTTAAAGTACACTCGTAATGCAGGTATAACTTCATTAAAAGAACCTATCAATATTTTTAATACAAGCGTCGCCGCATCGGGGGACCACTAAATGGACAATTGAAATTAGTTATATAGACATAGGTGTTAAGAATAGAAAATAATTACTATTATAATTCATCGTTGTACACTTGTACATATTGATAAAATAAAAGTAAAGATTTTAAATAAAACGATTTTCGGATTTTATCGCTTTTTTAACAAGTTTTTACAAACTATTTTTATTTCCCATATGAATATGTAAAATCGATGAATATGTAAAACTATGAGCTAACATTTGAATTCATTTTGTCGTGTGATATATGCATACGATTTTATCACAACATTTGCGCGACGGCCTCCATGGAAGAATTGCGTTCACTCCAGTTGTATGGTGTCCCCAGCTTAGAGCTCCCCTGGTTGACTGACGGACGGTTTAATGTATAAAACTACTTTTTCTACACTCTCTCGGGTCCGGATGTTTTTGGCTCTGCGTTATTTTTGATTCTACGTGTATAAAACAAGTGCTTACGCTACTTGTTTTGGGATCAGAGCAATGTATGTGATGTTGTTTCTCAATATATAAGTGTTTATTTAATACTACCGCCGATGGTCTAGAACTTAGTATGTCTTCTAACCACATCGCATGAAGCGATTAATTGAATAGTTTTAAAACTGGAAATTGCTTATATTGCGAGATAAACATCTCGAGCTATGACCTATAGTGGACCTTTGCTGGCTGTTATCTTTGGATGTTTGTAAATCAGTTTCTAATTTATTTGTCCTATTCTTGAATTTAAAGCTTCCCGTCGTCTTAGTGTTCAAGACAACGATACAAATCGTACATAACATTGAAAATTGAAAATCAGAACATTGAAAATCAAAAAACTTTAAATTTACAGCGCAATTTATTAAAAATTAAAAAAGGCACTATCCCATACTATTTCAAAAAATATAATTCAACACCAATAAAGAGACAAAGCTCAAGCAAAAGCAATAAAAAGTTTTTTCGTACCACAATGGAATAATAACTTTACAATTTTACATCAAAATATTCAAGGTCTGAGATCAAAAACAGATATAATCGAATTAACACTAGCAGATCTCACAAATATAGAAAATCCAGATGTTTTGTGTTTCACTGAAACATTCATAAAACTGGTGAAGAAATGTACTACACCATCAGAAACTACGAAATGGTATCATATTATTCACGGGAAAAGGGAAGAGTATGTATAATGGTTCGTAGAGGTCTTCCGTTTGTAAAGTTAACTGTTTTACGATCTAGCAACCTTATACCATTTTGAATGCTGCTCTGTTTATATACAAACCTGTAATACTTTAATAATTTGTGTTTATAGGATCCCAACGAAATTAAAATGTAATTTAGATTTATTTTTTCACAAAATAGAATTACTTTTATATAGATGTAATTTAAAATATTACAAAAAGAAAATAGTTATAATGGGAGACATAAATATCAATACACTCATGAGTAACAGAACTGTTGATTGCCTTGTAGACTTGATTGAATCTTATAAAATGAAACTTCTTATACAAGAAGCTACGAGAGATGAATCTTGTCTAGATCATATAATTAGTAATGTAAAAGATGCAAAAGTATCATTAATTCCACTATGTCTACCGGATCATAATACTGCCCCAATTATAAGATTTTCAGTACAGGATAAAAAATTGGTGTCTAGTATTGTATAAATTTAAAAGAAATTTATGTGATGAAAATATTTTAAGGTTTCAACTTTACCTAGGAAATCTTTCTTTTTGTAGTGTATATTCTGAATTAGACTTTAATACAGCATTTGATAATTTCTATGAATTGTTTTGTCTTCTGTATAAGCTCTGTTTTCCGCTAGTTAAGACAAAAATAAATAATAAATTTAAATTAAATTGGGTAACAAAAAGTCTAAAGAAAAGTTGTAAATTTAAAAATAGACTTCGTCATAAATTTTATAGTAATAAAACAATAAGTAAATGAAATACATATAAAAAATATACTCGAATATTAAAAAGATGCATAGAACATGCAAAGAAACAAGCAAATGTTAATTATATTAAAATAATAATATAATAATAATAATAATTTATTGCATAAAACATGGTATATACAGATGTTACATTACACCACAATTGAGAGCAAGCATGTTTTGCTACATATATTAATAGCATGCAAAATTTGTGTTTTTTTTACAGAAAATATGAATTTTTATTTTTAGAAAGTATTTGTACAGTATTTTATTTCAATTTTTTTTATTTACTTATTTAATCTATGAGTTCCTTAACACTATAAAAATTATTTTCATCAAGCCATTGATGCAACTTTATTTTAAATAATCTAAAATTTAACGTTTTAAAAGAACCAGGAATTTTATTGTATATATATACACACATAGCTAAACAGTTCTTATTGTATTTAGCTAGTTTAGGAACATCATTAAATACTAGCCTGTGTGGATCTCGGCGAAGTCGTGGATTACGATCATTTGAAGTAGTAAATAATTCTTTATTCTTAAATACAAATACACATATCTCATAAATATAGAGAGACGGTAACGACAATAAACCAAATTTTTTAAATGTTGGCTGGCACGATTCTTGTGGTTTCAGTCCGCCTAACGCTCTAATGCACTTTTTTTGTGCGACAAATGCTCTTTTGATATTTGTACCGTTGCCCCAAATTATAAGACCATAACGTAGTAGTGATTCTACGTATGCGTGGTAAGATAGAATAGCAGTATTTATATTTGTCACGTTTTTTATTCGTTTAAGTGCATATACAAATTTATTTATTTGAGTCAATACACTATCTACATGTGTTTTCCAATTAATTTCTTCATCTATAATAACTCCTAAGAACTTTGTATTTGACGCTTCTTTAATTTTAGGGATATTAAGTTTCAAATTGAGTTTATTATTATTAGATTTATTAAATTGTATGTATACAGATTTATGAAGATTAATTTTTAAGTTATTTATGTCAAGCCATTTAATTAATTTATCGATAGTATTATTTATGTCACATTCATGATTAGCAATTGTATTATTCTTTTTATTAGTTGTAATTATAATGGAGATGTCATCGGCAAATAATACACATTTGTGATTTGTAACTGTAATTATGTCATTTACTTATAATAAAAATAAAATCGGACCTAATACACTTCCTTGTGGAACGCCATATTTGTTGTATTTGTAGTCTGATGAGTAAGGTATCATTTCTCTATTTTTATTCATTTTATTGATTACAACACATTGTTTTCTATTATACAGATATGACGATACCCACTGAAGTACAAGTCCTCTAATTCCGATAACCTGTAGCTTTTGTAACAATAATTCGTGTGAAACCAGATCGAAAGCTTTTGACAAGTCAAAAAACAACCCCGTGGTTAGATAATTATTGTTGATACCAGTAAGTATTTCTTTAAAAAGTGAAAACATGGCTAATGTAGTCGATTTATGTTTTTGAAAACCATATTGCTCTTTTATTATTATTTTAAACTTATTACAATATTCGTTTAACCTTTTATTCATGCATTTCTCATAGATTTTTGAAAATACCGATATTAAAGTTACTGGGCGGTAATTATTGATATCGGTTGTTTCACCTTTTTTAAATAATGGCTTGACAATAGACAATTTTAAGTCAGTCGGAAAAGATCCATTTGAAAATGACAAAGTTATTAAATAGGTTAAAACTTTGATTAATTCATTAATACAGATCTTTAATACTTTTGTACTTATTTCGTCATATCCTTCAGAAGAGGTGTTACTCAATGACATTATTTCTTGATCTACCTCGCTTTCCGTCATCGGTTTAATAAACATAGAATTGATGGTCCATTTTAATTTGTTGCCGGGTTTTATATTATTTTGTACTGAGCCGTGTGTTAAATTTATGAAATAATTATTGAAGGCGGACGCTATTTCTATAGGATTAATAATTGTCCTATCATTTGTTTTTATATTTTCAATCTCTTTTGGATAACTACATTGTATTTCATTTTTAATTACTTTCCAAGTGGCTTTGCACTTATTTTGGTTTCTATTAATGAACTTTATATTTGCATACTTTTTTGAGTAAGAAATACAATTTTTTAGAATTTTGGAATACTCTTTATATTTAAATTTATTAATAAAATTTTTATTTTTATAAAATTGATATCTCAGTGTACGCTTAGTTTTGCAGCTTAATTTTAGGCCTTTACTTATCCAATTTTGTTTGACTCGATTATTTACATTTATTTTAATTTTTAATTTTGGAAAACATAATTTATAAAATAGACATAGCTGTTCGTGAAATTCAGTAAATGCCAGATTTGCATTATTTTCATTGTATATGCCTATCCAAGACAGATTTTGTAGACAGTTTTAAATTTCTTAATATTATCAAAATTATAATCTCGTTTATAGATATAGTATGATGCAATTTCTGTGATTTTTATTAATAAAAAACTTAGTACTTGTGCTGTATCATGATCAGATAGGTGAAGTGGCAGAACCGTAGCTGATGCGTCCGATATATTGCTTAAAATATGGTCAATACAAGACTCTTTTCTTGTTGCTACATTAAAGTGTAATTTCATATTATAATTAAAACATATATCTTGTAACTGACGCGTAACTTTACCTTTCTTAAATGTATTAATGTTAAAATCACCTACGATAACCATCTTCGTTTTGATTTTATACAGCTTGTTTAAAGTGTCTAAAAGACAATTTAATTTTTCTAGAAATAGAATGGGATCAGATTTTGGAATTCTGTATATACAAATAACTATTAGTTTATTATTCACAAATTCTATGCCGCAAGCTTCGAAAGTATGAATTGTAGCATATTTTTTATTAGAGGTAGTTCTTTAAAGAAGATACCTTTTTACAAGAATACAAGTTCCACCTCTTTGTTTGTCTCTGCTATAGTTGGCAGCTACTTGGTAATCAAAAATTTTATATAATTTTCGTATCCTTTTTACAAACGTTTCAGAAAAACATAATACATCGATGTCTCTTCCCGATTCCGTAACTCATGCATAGTTAATTCCAAAACTCCTGCTTTGACAATATACTAGCTATGTTTGGTGAAGTATTTTAAAATTATGTTTTGTAGAGATACGATTATTAGGCTCGAAAAAATTTAACGTTACTTTTTACCGAAGGAAAATAATAAGGTATAGTGCCTTTTTTTATGGTTTCAGCTGGTTTTGTGATGCAATTATTTATTAGGGTTACATCACTTTTAACTTTAAAGTAAAAAGGAATTGTTCCTTTCTTTGGTATATATATGTCTGTATCCGACCCGTTATTTGGTTTATTATCAGCTATTCGTTTTCTAAGTATACTCAAGTTCAAATATTTCTCGTTGTAATCAACACAATCTATATAATAATTTATTGATTTGCATATGTTGCTTAACTTAAAATAATTGTAATCCACGAACTGACATTTTTTATATTTTTTACATAAGTTCTCGATTCTATTATTTAATCTATTGACATCTAAATAGGAATTTTCACAGACTTTTAGTACAATAATTGTATTATTATAAAATTATCAAATATAATTTTTAGTTGTGATAAGACATAATTCAAGTTATGGTCATTTTCACCGACACATATAACGAGCTTATCGTCTATATTTAAGTTTACTCTACGACAGTCCTTAACAATTTCATTACATAAAGCATATGGTTTTGTTACAGTGAAGATCTTGTAAGTCTCATACGGTGTATTTCTTCTAGAAAGCAACATAGATGCCGCCAAACTAACACATTGTTGAGTACCGAAGATAAATATTCTTCTTCCACATTCGTTTTTGTGTTGTAGCGTCTTAATTGGTTTCCGTAAATCATCAGTTTTCAATGAAGGAGACTGTTTTTGAGTTAAGTGTGCTATTTGCTTCATAAGAGTTGTAATCTCCTGTTTCGCGTTTTTTAATTCATTTTTCAAATCACTGATTTTTTGTTGCAAGGTCAATATTTTTCTTTTGCTATTGGGGTCTTCTTAAAGCGATAATGGTGAAGCCGTAGAGGAAAAACCTTGTGGAAATAAAGAATATTCTATCTTACTATTGCAGCTGTCGGGGCAAGTTTCTAAAATTTTTGAAGAATGGCATAAAGATTTTAAGATTTTTATTTCTGAAGTTAACTTATCCACTTGCCTACGAAGTTCGTTATTTTCGCTTATTGTATTATCTGTGTTCTGCAAAGGTTTTTGGTTAATTCAGACATGGTTTCTTTTAATTCAGAATTCGTTACTAAGTCCGATAGTGTGAAGTCTACACTCTTTAAAGGTTGATTTGGTGTGGTGTAAGATTCATCTGATATTTCATAATCGGTAAGTACATGGGAGTCCAGAATATCGGAAGAAATGTGGGATGTCTGCTGTGATTCAATGCATTGAGTATTCTTTGAGAGGCATATTTGTTCTCGAGGTGATGATTTTACAACAGGGGAGTGTTTTTTCCTCATAGTAATGTTAGTTACTTTGTCAACATTTATTACTTTTTTATTTCGAATACACATCTTGCATCTCCATTTATTTTTAGATTCTTGATCCAGTAAGCGGTACGTACTTTCCGGATAACCATCGCAATCGAATTCGTATCTATTATTACATATAGAACACAGAGCTGTTTTTTTTATGTCGACAGTTTTCTTACATTTACTACAAGTTACCAATACTGCCATCTTCCGGCCAATATATGCTTTGGAGTTCATAATTATTTTTATCGATATGACATTTATTAAATCAGGAATGTCTAGAACAGGTGAATGAAATTGTATACTTGGGGAGTGCGTTTAGCCGGGATGGAAGATGTGATTTAGATGTGGACAGGCGTGTCGCTGCCGGGAACAAAGTCAATGGTGCCCTGACTGCGTTAATCAAAAGGCAAGGCGTTGTGAAAAGTGCACGCCTTGCAATACATAACGCAGTGTTGGTACCGACTTTGTTATATGGCAGCGAAACCTGGGTATGCCAGAAGAAGCATAAAAGCAGGTTGAATGCAGTGGAGATGCGATCTCTTCGTAAAATGTGCGGCCTTACCATGGCCGACCGAAAGCGAAACGAAGAGATTCGCAATATGGCAGGTTTGAAAGATGACCTTGTCTCAAAATGGATAAGGGCGTGCTTCGATGGTTTGGGCACATTGAGCGAATGAGTGAAGACCGAATGGTGAAGAAAATATATAGCGCGAAAGTTAATATTAAAAGGTGTCGAGGTAGACCGAGATTAACTTTCGAAGACCATGTGAGCAAATTGCTCGAAGAGAGGAGGGTCAAGAGTACTCGGATACCTAGACGTGCATGTATGAAGAAGATGATGAATCTGAAAGAAGCGAAAGAAGTATGTAGGGATCGTGACACTTGGCGATCTGTTCTCTCTGGCTACCCCGTCAGGGATTTTGCGTGAAGATAAATAAATAATAAATAAATCGATATGACACCGCTAGTCAACACAAGATGGCGCTATATCCAATAGATGTCACGACTTTCGTTAGTGTGTATAATTAAAAGATTTGAAATGGTTATTTACGGGTACACGGAAAAAATATATTAAAAACTTTTGCATCTGGATATTCTAGTTAAAAACTTCAATAGTGTAATGTAAATTTGCTAACGGCACTTTAGTAACTATCAGGACAACTTTATTTAACCAGTTATTTCAGCAATAATTTCTTCTTTATCGTGTTTCAACTGTCATTTACACTTCACTTAACATCACTGTATCACTCACAGCTTTTTAAGAGATAACATTTTTTATACTTTATTAAACGATTTTAAACATTAGTACACTATTTATTAATATATTGGCACTGTACATCTATTTATTTTTAATTTTTAGATTCGGACTCGATGTTTATCGTGTCACTAGCGACACTAGATGTCGCTAGTGACACGATAAACATGTAAACGGAACAAGAATATTGTAAAATCGATAAGGATGATTATAAAAAATGAAGTGAACTACGTGAAAACTGACAAATTTATTAATAAAATAAAATATAATAATGTAATAATGACAAATCAAACTAAAATAGCGAATGCGTTTAATGACTATTTTATCAATTTGATAATGAATGGGAGTAGCAAAGTTGTTAACACAAATACAAAAAAAAGACTTTTGAAGTCTTTTTACTTTACTCAATCTTTTTAACTCCCATTGATGATGAATATATTAGTAAAACTATCATGACCTTAAAAAATACAACTTCTGTGGGGTACGACCACATATCTACAAAAGTTATTAAAATATGTAAGGATCAAATCAGTAAAGTACTGGCATTTATTGTAAACCGATCTATGAAAACTGGAATATTTCCAGATAAACTGAAAATCTCAACAGTTAGGCCTCTATACAAAAAAGGTGACAGGACAGAAATTGACAATTATGGTCCAATTAAATTAATATCTATATTTGCAAAAATCTTTGAAAAGGTTATTTATTCAAAGGTTACCGACTTTCTTACTAAGTATAACATAATAAGTAACGATCAATATGGATTTCAAAAGGGTAAATCAACAACAATGGCTAATTTCAGTCTTATTACAGAGGTTTTAAAAAAAACCAACAATAGTATGAATACTTCAGTGATATTCTTTGATTTATCCAAAGCCTTCGACTTTGTACCTTATGAACAGCTACTTACAAAATTGGAACAGAACGGATTAAGAGGTTCTGCTTATAACTGGTTCCAAACATACCAGGCATAGAAGGCAACAATTTGTTAAGGTTTCCAAAATTGATAAAAAAAATATTATAAGGGAATGTAGATCAAAATTGAGAACTAACTCTTCAGGTGTACCTCAAGGTAGTGTACTTGGTCCTCTTCTATTCCTAATTTACATAAATGATCTACCTGAGTTTACAGAAAAAAAAAGTTATACACTATTAGCCGATTCGCGCATCTTCGTTTGCACTACATTTAATTATCCGACTTAGTTGATACTTATCGTAAAATTATTATCAAATTACACAAAATCTTTACAAATTTTAGCCTATGTGTTATACTGATGTATAAGCGTTATTACTGTAAACTTTCATCAAAGTCCGTTCCGTAGTTTTTACCAAAAAGAGTAAGCATCCTCGCAAACTTTCGTATTCGTAGTATTTGTAGGATACAATGAAAAACATTTGAACTTAAAACATTTCCCGGTATCGTTATTGTAAGAAAATTGTCTGCGAATTATTAAACCGTCGTCTTGTTGTACTGGTGTTAATTATGTCACTAGTTTGCTATATTTAACAAGAATGGCTGAGTTAACGAATTTGCACAGACACACTACTGGTAATTATTCAGTTGTATAGTAGGTGCGGACTATTGGTTTGAGTAAAAAGCTTATAGTAAACGAGGTTTCGACGTTTTAGATAATATGTAACTGGGTGATCAAACTAAGCGTCTATATTAAGTTTTATTGTAATATTAGTTCTTTTACCTTTGATGGTTTGAGTACGATGAGTGAATGCACGTAGACCGAATGGTGGACATATACTTTGCAAAAGTTAACATTAAAAAGGGTAAAGGCAGGCTGAGATTAACATTCGAAGACCATGTGAGCAAATTGCTCCAAGAGCTAAGAGGTTATAGTACTCGGATACCTAGAAGTACGCATATAAAGAAAATAATGAATTTGAAAGAAGCGAAAGAGGTACACAAGATCGTGAAACTTGGCGATCTGTTCTGCGTGAAGATATAATAATATAAAAAATGCATAAAAATTAATCTACTTAAAAGAGTAATTGTGGCCAATACAAATTGTATAAATCGGAACGCTACAGTTCCTAACTCTCACCGTAACCCAATGGTTAGTTGAGTCGCCTGTTTAACAAGTCTTAGGGAGTTCGTTACTCAATTAGTAGTCAGTTAATCAGCGCCTAGCAACAAACATAGACAGTGAGGAATTTATTATTTCCTTTTGTTATATTATATAATATTCGACGGAATTTTAGTTCCATTTCTATAGATACATCTGTAGTTTCCGTGAAGTATAGGCGTATAAATAATATCACCCTGTGTTATCCCGTGGGTGTCTGAGTGGCTGAGCAACTGAGTAAAGCTTTGTAAATGGCAATGGCTACCCACATATGGCAGAATTGTAAAATATCAGACCAAAATTAAGCAGACCGATGTGCAGCAGCGTCTACCGTGTGAGGTATCTGGTACAACGATCGCTAATCCCCTTACCATGCGTGGCGATCCCCTTACTATACGGCATCTTAAAGAAGAGCCACTTTTACAGGTTATTAAGTGAGTAATTAGTTGGAAAGATATATTATAATAATAAATGGTACTATTAATAGTATTTATTAGTATTAATAGTATATATTAATATTAATAACATAATTTTCAATTCATTTTCCACCATCGAGGTAGAGACAGTTAGATAGTCTTTTTCACCGTTGGTGAGTATTTTAGTATACATATCTTCACGCCATTCCCAATACAGGGGAAGACAGAGGTCTTAGTTAAGACAATTAAATATTTTCGACCCTCCTGCCATCGAAGATATTTTGGGACCACGTGAGTAGTGGTGGGCCCGTCGCCGTCTTTATGCCCAAGCCAACGATATGAGTCGTACAAAGATTTTGAAAAAATGCATTGGTACAAGCCTGCCACCTGGGGATCGAACTCAAGTCTCTCGACTCGAATTCCGATCACCCAACCACTCGGCTATTGTGACTGTGTTATTTTATTTATTAATGTAGTATTATTTTAGGCAAACCTTCTACATATTTATTATACTTACCTGTTTAATAGATTCCATCACTGGAGTTGTACTCACATTCATACTTTCTTTAACGACCTCTGTTGTCAAATAGTGGAGAGACAATGATTATTTTCTGGTTTGAAGTATAAAGAGAGTCAGTGTAGTCACGGTTATGAGGATATCCTTCATATGCCACAGAGATGACGACAGATGCAGTCTTCTTCTGTTGAAATGGTTTGTTTCCGTTATTAAGCTGGTGAATGAGAACGTTACGAAAAGTGTGATGGGGCGAGCGGAAGTTAAGACGGAGATATAAGTTAGTGAAGATAGAAAGAGGGAGAGTTACGTTTTGTATATTAGTGGAGGGGTAAGAGAGAGGTGCATACACTCATTTTTTTCTCTCTTTATCTCATGGTCATTTACGTATCCTATAACAAAAATAATGAAGGAAAATAAAAAATATTAATTGATCAATGATAATCTATCTTAAATCTATATTAAATATTTGTAGAAAAGTAACGAATTCCAGTTCTTTTTATGAAATAAAACTAATAATTAAGTCATTTATACTTTCAGTTGTCTGGCTGAGAAAGTCCCGTAAAAATCGATCCAGTTGTATCTTAGATTAGCCGGAATAAACTGTAATTTCCACATTACGAAATCGCAAGTGCCACTTTTTTAAAAATATTTTTTTTTCTATTCTTCACACACAGTTCCTGACGGGGTAGCTAGAAAGTACAGATCGCCACGTATCACGATTCTTAAATACCTCTTTCGCTTCTTTTAATTTCATAATTTTCTTCATACATGCACATCAAGGTGTCCGAGTAATTTAAATAAATTTATTCTATATTTTTAAAAAATTATTAAAATATGAACCTATGTCTGTCTTCACATTCTTTTTAATTGATTATTTGTTATAAGTAGCATTAATATTTTCGGATGCCTTTAGTAAAAAGCTGTTACTGTAAAATTTAAAAAAGACACTTTGTTGTAATAACTAGTAAAAAAGCTTGTACAATGCGTGATACAATACATTTTTAGATAGTGTTGTTACCTGAATTAAAAAAAAAACCTTTTTGTAATAATTTAGTAACGAAACAGAAAAAAAAGCATCTTTTCAGAAAAGAAGTTCTTGAGGATTCGTTACGTGGAAAGTACAATTGAACCGCAGGGGTGACGAAAAGGACACTTTTATTGAATAATCGATTTGTCTGACTCGTTGACAAGAGGATACTTGTAAATGTTTGATTTTGCATTCTAAAGTATTGTGTGAATAGTCTATTCCTTTATAATTTTTTTCTATATTCAATCATTTCAATAGTTGAGTATACAGAGGTCTAGAATTTATAGTTGGCTTGGACGGCGACAGTCTCACCAGCTATCACGTTGTTCCAAATATGTTGCGTTGAAAAATGGGTCTTAAACATTTAATTGTCTAGACATCTGTCAGCCCAGTATTGGAAACAGCATGAAAATATTTTTAATTTATATATATTATTATTTGTAAATACATTGGAGCCAATGTTCACAAATCCGAATCAAAAATTTCCAACGTAAGTTATTCGACAAGACAAAGTTTTCCATAATCCGAGTCGCGTCTAATAACAACGACCCTTATTTACAAGAAAACTTGGAAATAAAACGTTGGCGAACGAAGATTGGGATCAGAAATATTTCGCATTTTCGTAACAATATATCTTGCAATAATTTTGGTTGTTTATTCTAACAAGATGGATAATTTGTGTATTACATTCACTGTATTTACGATGTCGCATACAAATTATATTTTATTAAAGTACAACTCGCATTATTCTCTTATAAATTTCTTTGTTTCTGATTGATGTCTATAAAATACATATTTCGTTACTTATTATAGTTTTTACGATAATAATAATAACGAATAACTAACTAATAATATAAACTATCGTTCAGTGTCCTTAAGTTAAGTAAAATCATAGTCAAATTTCGATAAAAGTTATTAGCACTAGTCTCTCTCCTGTGGAGTCGGGTCTTCTTTCGAGATTTTTTGCGTTAATTCACCATCTCGTTCTCGATCTCTCTCATTTCGTAACTATCTCAAAAATATCCAATATCTCAAAAATATCAGACATCTCAAAAACAATTCCAAATTAAAATAATAAATATTAATAAATAAATATCTTCACGCAATTCTCAATACAGGGGTAGACAGAGGTCTAGTCTAGATAATTAAGTCCCTTTGAACCACCTTCCACCGAAGATATTTTCAGGACAACGTGACAGGTGGTGAGCCCGTCGCCGCCTTTATGTCCAAGCCAACGATATAATTCATACATAAGTTTTTCAAAAACCCATTGGTAAGAGCCTGCCACCCGGGGATCGAACTCGGGTCTCTCGACTCGAAATTCCGACCACCCAACTTGACTGTGACTTCATTAAAAAAATAGAATAATGGCGAGAAGCAGTGTCTGTTTACCAAATACTGCTATTATGGCAAATACTTATTGGAGAGGTCCATTGGTATTGGCCAGTTATAGTCTATAAGAAACTACACTTTGAAAGCTTGATGTCGACCTCCGTGGGCTAGTTGCATACACGCCATTTTTCATGGTGTCGTAGGAGGGGTTCGATCAGGCTCGTATTTTTTATACATTGTCCTCCGTTGTTTCCGATTCCATAACACAAGAGCATTAGCTACTAACTTTATGATCAGAGAAATGTATGTGATATTGTTACTATCTATGTCTGTGTTTATTATTATTAATATCAATTGATTTACTAAGTGCACTAGAAATTCTATTTTAAAAAATTGGGCTATTTTAATTAAATATAACGTCAACATTAAATAAACTTAGTTAACTCGGTTTAATGAAGCGATGGTACTCTAATTTGTAAAGGCTATTTCTATGAAATTAACAAAAGCGAGTCCTTAATTAACTAGAGAAATGCTTAATGAGGAAGTTTCTGTGACTGCAGAATCCTCCGCATCGCGTAAAGACAAGCCCAAAGCTTAGGTCTTAATGTTTTATGTTTTCGTAACAAAAACACAAAACTTCGTTGGTTTTTGTTAAGGAGACCTATTTTTCAAAATCACCTCTTGACTTGAATTTCGATCAACCAACTCGGCTATCGTGACTGTCACAGTTTGTTTGCGTTTATGTAAAGAATTTGTGAAAAATATGTAGAAAAGTGTGATATCGGCGAAAGAATAATACTACTTCATCTCTTCCCGTGGGTGTTGAAAGAGGCGACAACGAAGAACAAAGGGACGTAAACGAAGGAAGAAACCTTAAATATTGGCCAGTGGCTTAGTTATCACAAAAAATAATAGAAAAAATTTAGCAACATCAAATGTGCATCTAAGGTGCCTGTGTGTGTGGGTACTGCGATCGCCAATCTACTTGCCAAGTGTGGCGATTATGGCAAACCCACCCGTGCGGGAGAGGTCAATGTTAACAATGGACTGTTAGCCAAGCCGCCATATATGTTTGTATTGACATAATTTGATTTTTACAGTCGCGTTAAATTTTTCTAAAGTATATGAATTCTGTTATCGAAGTAAGAAGAAGGTAAGCCTACGAAAGGCACGTTTTCGATTCCATTTCGAACTTATGAATTCTTAATAAAACGAGCATTTACTGAACATAAAACGTATGGAAATATTTATTTTACGTTAAATTTATATGTATAGCACATTAGTCTTCTAGTATTTTATTGTAAGAAAAATCTTTAATCATACAGATTTCGAATAAAACGAGCTGTTTATTGTTACAAAATGTTGTTGAGACGGCTTACAAGTATATGCAGACGGCTCATAAGTATTCATTGAGACTGAAATAAAATTATGATGATCTTCTCAGCGTATACATTTTTTTAAACGATACTCATTAAAATATTTGGCTTGAAGGACCATTTTGTAAGATTCTTAGGTCTAATAAAAGATGAAGACTGTATAGTGACTGTTAGGTTACTTAAACTTGACTTTGGAGGAGACATCCATGGAGAGGACATCCATGGAGGTCGTCAAAAATAATATACACCGTAGTCAATTACGCACATAACATACTTAACGGTCTGTAAATTCCACTGCAGTACTTAGGGGTCTTCCGTAAGTGGTTCGTTATAGTCATCAACCTTGGTAAACCTTGGACTATTGATGCTGCTGCCCTTCACCGGTCTACTGTATTTAGGTCTACTATTTTTCGAAATGAAAAAAATCGTCTTATATATCTGTATCCGATGACATTTTGAAGGTTTTTCCTTAGTCGGGAACACAAGATTAAAGCTGTATTTTTGTCTTTGGGTTATCGGAAATTGAGTCAAGAGATTCGAGTTAGAATTTGATAAATTATCATCAATTTTTTTCTTTTGATGTCGTAATTTGTAAAAAAAAAAAACAAAAGTTGGAGTTGCCAGCCCCGCGCCAGCATGTTTCCGGTTCACGTGAGAAGAATATTAAGAAATAATTTAACAGTAATATAAATTACTTATATCAAATATTAAAAAAAATATTATATTGTTGGCTTGGACATAAAGACGGCGACAGGCTTCCCTACTGTTAAGTTGTCTAAAACAAGTCTTCGGTGGGAGTTGGGTCGAAGGGACTTAATTGCGTATACCTCGGTCTACCATGTATTAGAAATGGCGTGAGAACAATATTACATTCCCCTACATTATTGGCTATCGTAGTTTAAGTTGAAAACTATGACATTTTATTTATTCTCATTAATTTTATAGATTTCTGGTTAATTAATCTACATAATATACTTTCAATTATTGTTATGAAGACAGCTAATGTTATATTTCCCGAATGAATAATATCACAAAAGATTTCCACGTACAAACGTTCTCTTTTTGGAAAACAACATAAAACGATAGCCCAGTTGTTGGGTGGTCGGAATTTCGAGTCGAGAGACCCGAGTTCGATCCCCAGGTGGCAGTACCAATGAGTTTTTCAAAAAACTTATGTACGAATTTCATCGTTGGCTTGGACATAAAAGGCGGCGACGGGCTCACCACCTGTCACGTTGTCCCGAAAATATCTTCGGTGGAAGGTGGGTCAAAGGGACTTAATTGTCTAGACTTGACCTCTGTCTACCCCTGTATTGGGAATTGCGTGAAGACATTTTTTTTTAATATTAAAAGAAGCACTTCACGTTGTACTGTAAGTGCTTATGGTCATTTGTCATTCGCTTGGTGATAAAAACGATCATCAATTTATGTAGTACAAAAGACTGGCCAGCGAATAAAGGATCATTCTGTTTGAAATGCTGAGAATAATACAACTTGTTAATGAATAGAAAAAGAAAGAATACTATGCAAAGTTTGTAAAGAATTTTATGGCACAGAATATACACAAATATGATCAGGCAGTGCGCATTTTGCTTACGCTTGTGAGCAAAATATGTTTACACGAGTGACAGGTGGTTCTTATGTGACTGCTTACACATAAATTTATTTGTATACATTTATGCACGACAGTCAAGCGATTAGGTGATCGGAAATTGAGTCAAGAAACCCGAGTATGACTATGTTATGTCCAGACGGCGACGGGCTCACCACCTGTCACGGTGTCCCGAAGAATAGACATTCTTATAGAATGTTTTCGGTGGAAGGTGGGTCTTAATTGAAAGGACTTAATTGTCAAAACCTCTGTCTATTAGGAATGGAATGGAATCACAAAAATAATAGAAAAAATTTAGCAACATCAAATGTGCATCTAAGGTGCCTGTGTGTGTGGGTACTGCGATCGCCAATCTACTTGCCAAGTGTGGCGATTATGGCAAACCCACCCGTGCGGGAGAGGTCAATGTTAACAATGGACTGTTAGCCAAGCCGCCATATATGTTTGTATTGACATAATTTGATTTTTACAGTCGCGTTAAATTTTTCTAAAGTATATGAATTCTGTTATCGAAGTAAGAAGAAGGTAAGCCTACGAAAGGCACGTTTTCGATTCCATTTCGAACTTATGAATTCTTAATAAAACGAGCATTTACTGAACATAAAACGTATGGAAATATTTATTTTACGTTAAATTTATATGTATAGCACATTAGTCTTCTAGTATTTTATTGTAAGAAAAATCTTTAATCATACAGATTTCGAATAAAACGAGCTGTTTATTGTTACAAAATGTTGTTGAGACGGCTTACAAGTATATGCAGACGGCTCATAAGTATTCATTGAGACTGAAATAAAATTATGATGATCTTCTCAGCGTATACATTTTTTTAAACGATACTCATTAAAATATTTGGCTTGAAGGACCATTTTGTAAGATTCTTAGGTCTAATAAAAGATGAAGACTGTATAGTGACTGTTAGGTTACTTAAACTTGACTTTGGAGGAGACATCCATGGAGAGGACATCCATGGAGAGGACATCCATGGAGGTCGTCAAAAATAATATACACCGTAGTCAATTACCCACATAACATACTTAACGGTCTGTAAATTCCACTGCAGTACTTAGGGGTCTTCCGTAAGTGGTTCGTTATAGTCATCAACCTTGGTAAACCTTGGACTATTGATGCTGCTGCCCTTCACCGGTCTACTGTATTTAGGTCTACTATTTTTCGAAATGAAAAAAATCGTCCTATGTATCTGTATCCGATGACATTTTGAAAGCTTTTCCTTAGTCGGGAACACAAGATTAAAGCTGTATTTTTGTCTTTTTAAAATATCTGGCTTGAAGAACCATTTTGTAGGATTCTTAGGTCTTATAAAAGATGAAGACTGTATAGTGACTGTTAGGTTACTTAAACTTGACTATGGAGGAGACATCCATGGAGAGGACATCCATGGAGGTCGTAAAAATAATTTACACCGTAGTCAATTACGCACATAACATACTTAACGGTCTGTAAATTCCACTGCAGTACTTAGGGGTCTTCCGTAAGTGGTTCATTACAGTCATCAACCTTGGTAAACCTTGCACTATTGATGCTGCTGCCCTTCACCGGTCTACTGTATTTAGGTCTACTATTTTTCGAAATGAAAAAAATCGTCCTATATATCTGTATCCGATGACATTTTGAAGGTTTTTCCTTAGTCGGGAACACAAGATTAAAGCTGTATTTTTGTCTTTGGGTTATCGGAAATTGAGTCAAGAGATTCGAGTTAGAATTTGATAAATTATCATCAATTTTTTTTTCTTTTTGATGTCGTAATTTGTAAAAAAAAACAAAAAGTTGGAGTTGCCAGCCCCGCGCCAGCATGTTTCCGGTTCACGTGAGAAGAATATTAAGAAATAATTTAACAGTAATATAAATTACTTATATCAAATATTAAAAAAAAAATTATATTGTTGGCTTGGACATAAAGACGGCGACAGGCTTCCCTACTGTTAAGTTGTCTAAAACAAGTCTTCGGTGGGAGTTGGGTCGAAGGGACTTAATTGCGTATACCTCGGTCTACCATGTATTAGAAATGGCGTGAGAACAATATTACATTCCCCTACATTATTGGCTATCGTAGTTTAAGTTGAAAACTATGACATTTTATTTATTCTCATTAATTTTATAGATTTCTGGTTAATTAATCTACATAATATACTTTCAATTATTGTTATGAAGACAGCTAATGTTATATTTCCCGAATGAATAATATCACAAAAGATTTCCACGTACAAACGTTCTCTTTTTGGAAAACAACATAAAACGATAGCCCAGTTGTTGGGTGGTCGGAATTTCGAGTCGAGAGACCCGAGTTCGATCCCCAGGTGGCAGTACCAATGAGTTTTTCAAAAAACTTATGTACGAATTTCATCGTTGGCTTGGACATAAAAGGCGGCGACGGGCTCACCACCTGTCACGTTGTCCCGAAAATATCTTCGGTGGAAGGTGGGTCAAAGGGACTTAATTGTCTAGACTTGACCTCTGTCTACCCCTGTATTGGGAATTGCGTGAAGACATTTTTTTTTAATATTAAAAGAAGCACTTCACGTTGTACTGTAAGTGCTTATGGTCATTTGTCATTCGCTTGGTGATAAAAACGATCATCAATTTATGTAGTACAAAAGACTGGCCAGCGAATAAAGGATCATTCTGTTTGAAATGCTGAGAATAATACAACTTGTTAATGAATAGAAAAAGAAAGAACACTATGCAAGGTTTGTAAAGAATTTTATGGCACAGAATATACACAAATATGATCAGGCAGTGCGCATTTTGCTTACGCTTGTGAGCAAAATATGTTTACACGAGTGACAGGTGGTTCTTATGTGACTGCTTACACATAAATTTATTTGTATACATTTATGCACGACAGTCAAGCGATTAGGTGATCGGAAATTGAGTCAAGAAACCCGAGTATGACTATGTTATGTCCAGACGGCGACGGGCTCACCACCTGTCACGGTGTCCCGAAGAATAGACATTCTTATAGAATGTTTTCGGTGGAAGGTGGGTCTTAATTGAAAGGACTTAATTGTCAAAACCTCTGTCTATTAGGAATGGCGTGAAGATATTTGTTTATTTATTTTCGTCGTTCGTTTCGTTTTTTATTAGTTTTTTTTATAGAAAATGGAGGCAAACCAGCAGGTGGCTCACGTGATGGTAAGTGATTACCGCCGCCCATGAACACCCGCAATACCAGAGGCATAGCAAAAGCGTTGCCGGCCTTAGAGTGCCCCCCACCCCAGAATTGGGGAACGGGGGTGTGTGGGCCTCCGGTTACCTGCACTCACCAGACAAAACGCAGAAGTTTGTTAGACTTCTACTTCACGCCGGTATTCTGTGAGGTCGTGGTACTTCCCCGATCGAGCCGGCCCATTCATGCAATAACAAAAGCTGATGCGTGACTCTACCACTGTAAAAACAAGAATGCTTTGAAGCATCCGTGGTCCCTCCGTGACCACGGATGCTATAAAGTATCAGAAATGTCGGGAAGTGAAAATAATTTGTAAAAACTAATTAAAAACGCGATGAAATCCGAAAATCGTTTTTTAAGACATTTATGCCTGTATTGTTAATCTTTAGTCATTAAAATAGTAATGTGTGTATGTCCAATTCAACGCAATTCATATATACATATTAAATTCAATTCATGACATTAATACAGACAATCATATACATCAGGAAAGCGTTTGTCCCAAGCGGGATTCCAATCCGCAACCCTAACCTTCGAAGTCAAGGTCACTACAAACTAGGCTATCGGGTTATCAATAGAAAAGTATTACTTTATTTCAAATTTAGCAAACTTCAACTTTATTTAATTATTGATGGATACGTAACAAACGAATTTGCTGTGGCATGATCTTATTATGAACGTAAGAGAAGCATGCAAATCTCAAAGTTAACTCATTAATACTGTAGTCCGACTTAAACATATTCAAGCGCAACCGGTTTCGAATGCATGATTTTGTTCAAGTACTCGTGCTGTAAAGCACAGTTATAAATATTTGAATAATTTGATGAAATTAATTTGGTTTTATTCAAAGCTACATCTAGATATCAATATTTTCTTATTTGCGTAACGGTTCATAATAGTCCAATGCAGACTATAGTCCTCTCTAAATAATCGTGCTTGCTTTAGATACAGTACCTCGGGCCTATTCTTATTATTTGTATACATCTCAAACGAGCAAGACCCCGAAAAGCTTAAAATATCTAAGATGCGAGGTGCTTGATACTGAAAAGTGCGTAAATCCGCTACATTTTTTTATAGAAAAGGGAGGCAAATAGCAGGTGGCTCACGTGATGGTAAGTGATTACCACCGTCCATGAACACCCGCAATACCAGAAGCATAGCAGATGCGTTGCCTCCCTTAGAGTGCCCCCACCCCCGAATTGGGAGGTGGGGGGGGGGGTGTGGGCAACCGGTTACCTGCACTCACCAGACGAAACGCGGAAGTTTATTAGACTTCTACTTCACGCCGGTATTCTGTGAGTTCGTGGTACTTCCCCCGTCGAGCCGGCCCATTCATGCAATAACAAAAGCTGATGCGTGACTCTACCACTGTAAAAAACAAGACATCAGTGATATCTGTGGTCCCTCCGTGACCACGGATGCTATAAAGTATCAGAAATGTCGGGAAGTGAAAATAATTTGTAAAAACTAATTAAAAACGCGATGAAATCCGAAAATCGTTTTTTAAGACATTTATGCCTGTATTGTTAATCTTTAGTCATTAAAATAGTAATGTGTGTATGTCCAATTCAACGCAATTCATATATACATATTAAATTCAATTCATGACATTAATACAGACAATCATATACATCAGGAAAGCGTTTGTCCCAAGCGGGATTCCAATCCGCAACCCTAACCTTCGAAGTCAAGGTCACTACAAACTAGGCTATCGGGTTATCAATAGAAAAGTATTACTTTATTTCAAATTTAGCAAACTTCAACTTTATTTAATTATTGATGGATACGTAACAAACGAATTTGCTGTGGCATGATCTTATTATGAACGTAAGAGAAGCATGCAAATCTCAAAGTTAACTCATTAATACTGTAGTCCGACTTAAACATATTCAAGCGCAACCGGTTTCGAATGCATGATTTTGTTCAAGTACTCGTGCTGTAAAGCACAGTTATAAATATTTGAATAATTTGATGAAATTAATTTGGTTTTATTCAAAGCTACATCTAGATATCAATATTTTCTTATTTGCGTAACGGTTCATAATAGTCCAATGCAGACTATAGTCCTCTCTAAATAATCGTGCTTGCTTTAGATACAGTACCTCGGGCCTATTCTTATTATTTGTGTACATCTCAAACGTGCAATATCCCCGAAAAGCTTAAAATATCTAAGATGCGAGGTGCTTGATACTGAAAAAGTGCGTAAATCCGCTACATTTTTTTATAGAAAAGGGAGGCAAATGAGCAGGTGGCTCACGTGATGGTAAGTGATTACCACCGCCCATGAACACCCGCAATACCAGAAGCATAGCAGATGCGTTGCCTCCCTTAGAGTGCCCCCTCCCCCCGGAATTGGGAGAGGGGGCTACCGGTTACCAGACGAAACGCGGGAGTTTGTAAGACTTCTAATTCACGCCGGTATTCTGTGAGTTCGTAGTACTTGCCCGGACGAGCCGGCCCATTCATGCAACAACAAAAGCTGATGCGTGGCTCTACCACTGTTAAATAAATAATGGTAGAAATTTAAATAATGGCGTAAAGTAGAAGTGTAACAAACTTCTGCGTCTCGTCTGGTGAGTGGTAACCGGAGGCCCACACACCCCCCTCCCCCAATTCTGGGGGGACTCTAAGGCCGGCAACGCATCTGCTATGCCTCTGGTATTGCGGGTGTTCATTGGCGGCGGTAATCACTTACCATCACGTGAGCCAACTGCTCGTTTGCTTCCTTTTCTATATGAAAAAAATATAATCTTAATAATAATCCCTGAAAATGAGTTGATCGCTCCCATGCTGTTTCTAATTATTTTATGTTGAATATGAAATGAGATTAAGATCTATTGTGATAAAAAGGAGAGATAAAAAGGGCAAAAAAGAGGATACCTCCGGAGTTTCTTATGCCTGTTTCTTCTCCGTTAGAGAAACCTCATAATGAAACGGGGGTAGATTAACAAATTGACAATCGATGATTGTATGTTGTTTATGTCTTTGAATAAATAATTTGATTATGAAATTTTATTAATTTTTAAAGAATATTTATGCTGAACTTTTATGTTATTAAATTAAAGAGAAAAAAGTCAAAATTTCAACTGACACGGGCAGGAATTTTTTCTCTTTAATTTAATAAATAAATTGATGTGATACTCACCCAAAACATACATACGCCATATCATATTAGAACGCGTAATATAGTCTATTAAATTTATTTATTTATTTATTTAAGCTTTATTTGAACACATAAAAGAAATGTACAAAAGGGCGGACTTAATGCCTAAAAGCATTCTCTACCAGTCTACCTTTGGTTTGTGCAGAGAATCTAGTAATGGGTGCAAAACTCATAATTAAAAAAAATTAAAGGTTTAAGGAAAAAATGCAAAATTATAATATAATGATAATAAATACAGTACACATACATATACATTTACATTACTACTTACATGCATACAATAGTATTTTATACATATACACAAATACCCACAATAAATACATACACAATAAATAAATATGATATTTTTATATTATACATACTTGAGAATATAACAGTTTCTGAAGTTTTTTTTAATTTTTTATTATTATCTGAAACTACTACTGCTTCGATAAGTAATATTCTCAGAGAAAACGTTTAAAGATAGGTTTAGTTTTTGCTTCTTTTATATTTCTGGATAACATGTTCTAGAGTCGTACTGCATTTCAAGTGAAAGAATTGTAAGAGAAGCCCGTGCGACAGAAAGGAACATGACGAGTTTTTCCGCGAGATTTCCGCGGAACGGAGACATTGGTTGTGAGAATCGCCCTGATACTGAAATTTGCATTTCAGATATGCAGGGACAAACGGATCGTGTAAAATAGAGAATAGCATAGAAAGGATTCTAAAAGATCTACGAAGTGGAAGAGGCAGCCATTTGAGCTGAGAACGGAATGAAGAAACGTGATCGAATTTACGTAAGCCAAAGATAAAGCGAATACAAATATTGAGAAGACGATCCAGTTTGTTAAGAAGTTCTTGAGAGGCATCAGCGTAGGATACATTTGCTGACTTCCGTGACTTGTGGCCGTAAACTTAGATTGCTGTCAATGATAAGTCCTAGATTTTTCACAGTAGCTGAATAAGGTATGACAGCATTATTAAAAGTTACTGGTGGCAGTGAATTAAAATCCAATGTCGATAGGCGACGGCTACTTCCAAATATAATTGCCTGGCACTTGGTAGGATTAACAGTAATACCGAATTTGCTAGACCAATCAGAGATACGAGTGAGGTCAGAGTTTAGCTCAGTGATCGCATCTTCGATATCGTTAACAGAGTCAGAGTGAGCATATATTTGTAAGTCATCAGCATAGAGATGGTACGTGCAGCGAATGATGTGAGATGTAATGAAATTTATAAAAATTGAAAACAAAAGAGGTGAGAGAATTCCGCCTTGAGGAACGCCAGCAACCAGCGTGCACCAGTCAGAAATACTGGATCCACGCGAACAGTCTGCTGACGTCCCTGAAGATAGGATGCTAACCATTCCCGCGCTGAGGAGAAACCAATGTGAGAAAGTATTGTAAGAAGGATGTCATGATCAACAGCATCTAAAGCGTTTGAGAAATCTATTAAAACTAACACAATTTTGACTCCTCTACACTTATACATAAATATTCCGTAACTTTAAGCAGGGCTGTTGTTGTACTATGTCCTGGCCTGAAACCTGATTGATAGCTACTTAAAAAGTTATTTTTAAAAACGTAATCAGAAATTAGTCTTTATGCGACAGCTTCAAGTACTTTTGATAAAAAAGGAAGAATAGAGAGAGGACGAAAGTGAGAAACAGAACTATGATTATTTATTTTTAGAAGTAGAAGAACAAAAGCATTTCGCCATAGTGAAGGAAAAACCCCAGTATTTAATGAAAAAATTATTATATGGGTAAGTACTGGTAAGACATAATCGAGGATGAGATTGATCATGATTCTGCTCACATCATCAGAGCCTACTGCGGCAGACTTGATGGAAGAAGTTGACTTTTTATATCCTCATCAATTACGGGAGAAAAATTGAAAGAGCTTTTGTAAAATTTTGGAAGAGAATTAACATGGGCAATAGTAGTAGATTTAATTGACGAATGCAGCTGTGGTGCAGTAGAAAAGTATGTATTAAGTTAATCAACAGAGAAGATTGAAGGATCAAAGTTAGAAACAGGTTTACCATTCCCGATTGATTTTAAAAATTTCCACGAATCAGCCACAGAAGCGTTAAGGATATTTCGATGAATATAATGGATTTGAGCGGCCCGCACCGTCTGATTACACCGATTCCTAGCGGCTTTGAATCGAGTCCAGTTAACAGTACAGCGATTACTCTTATATTTACCAAATTCTCGATCACGCTTTGCCATAGCCCTGCGGATATCCTCAGTAATCCACGGCGCAGGAGAACGTTTCAGTCTGACTTTGTGTGGAGGAGCGTGTTTATCAAACAAATTCTGTATATTTGAATTAAAAACACTCTCTACGCTGAAAGTATCACTCCAATCTATACTACAAGGACCTTGCTGAAGTTCTTCAACATTAAGTCTCGCTAGATTACGCAGATATCAAAAACAAAAGATACCGATCCTAGTGGCAGGAGACTTCAACTCGGCATCGAGGCGTGGGGTAACAAGGCAACCAACAAAAGAGGCCACTACCTGCTGGAACTGGTGGCGGACCTTGACGCCGTCATTATGAACGAGGGTGCGACCCCAACTTTTGAAAGAGGAGACAGAACTAGGCCCGATATCACAATTGCCTCTGAAACACTGGCAGGAAAGATAAGTAACTGGCGAGTGCTAGACGAGGAGACCATGAGCGGACATAAGTATATAGCGTATGAAATAAAACATGCATTGCCTCTACCTCAGGGTCATACTCAGAAGAAAAGGTGGAACCTGCAAAGCCTGGATATGGAAAATTTCAGTAAGAGACTGAAAGGAGCGCAGATCTCGACTCCCTTGGAACTGGTACAAGCTACGACGAGAGCGTGTGACGCCTCTATGTCGAAAAAAAACAACTTTAAAAAAAAAGGAGTCTACTGGTGGAACAGGAGAAATTGCGGAAGCAAGGAAAGAGTGTTTGGAAAGCAGAAGAAAGTATACAAGAAGTAATAAAAAGCTAGGAAATGTGAATGACAAGGAAAATATCGAAAAAAATGAGCACAAAAAGAAGTACAAAGTAGCGAAACTTGAATTGCAAAGACGAATTTGGAAAGCAAAAAACGATAAATGGAGGGAAGTGTGCGAGGAAGTAGATAATGATGTATGGGGACTGGGATACAAGATAGTAACAAAAAAGTTGCGTGGAAATCCACCTATAAATATATGTATGGACAAAATCCAGGCTATAGCGGATGGCCTTTTCCCGGAACATACAGAGTTTGAACGTAAGACTAAACCGCCACAGGAGTTCTCAGAGGTGACCGAGGAGGAGATCAACCGACTAAAAGCTCGCATAAAGCTCAAGAAAGCCCCCGGACCTGACCAAATCCCGCCGGAGATCGTGAAGCTAGCAGTAGAGATAATACCAGAGAGGATAAGGCTTGTATTGCAGAAGGTATTGGAGTCTGGCGTTTTCCCCAACAGCTGGAAAATAGCTAGATTAGTCCTACTTAGAAAACCAGGCAAACCCGCTGAAGATCCTGCAGGGCTCAGGCCGTTGTGTCTACTGGACTGTTATGGAAAGCTCCTAGAGTCATTGATACAAGACAGAATTGAAAAACACTTAAGGGAATCGGATTGGCTACATGATTCACAGTACGGGTTTAGGAAGGGAAGGTCCACAGTAGATGCAGCCAACAAGCTGTTGAAGATAGGAGAAGACGCGAGGCGAGGAACCCATCGGACCAGAAGAATCTGCGCCGTAGTGGCCTTAGACGTTCGAAATGCTTTTAACTCGGCATCGTGGGAACTCATCCTGGAGGAAATTGCTGCAAAGGCATACCACAATACATATACAACATCATAAGCAGCTACCTCCAGGATAGATATATCATGATGACGGACGGCGCGGGAACTGTCGTAAAGAAAAGGGTCACCGGTGGCGTTCCACAGGGCTCAATACTGGGCCCAACTTTATGGAACATATTGTACGATGGGGTACTACGCCTTAAACTGGGAACAGGGGCACAACTGATAGGCTTCGCTGATGACCTGGCTCTGGTGGTCACAGCGAGAAAAGAAAAGGAAGTAATGACAATAGCGAACACAGCCCTAGAAAAGATAAGCGGATGGATGAAACAGAAGAGACTGCACTTGGCACCAGAAAGACAGAAGCAATCGTCTTAAGTGGCAGAAGGAAACTGAGCGAGATCTATTTCACCGTACAGGGCGTCAGAGTAGAGCCAACAGACAGGCTAAAATACCTCGGCATCTGGTTCGATAAAAGTTTGAAGTTCCATAAACACATTGAAGAAGTGACTGGAAAAGCTGAAAGATTGACGGTTGCTCTTGGTCAAATTATGCCCAGAAAAGGAGGGCCAAGATCAAGCAAGCGCAGACTGTTGGCGTCCGCAATACAATCTGTAATGCTCTATGGAGCACCGGTGTGAGCAAAAG